>VHZZ01005027.1:5020-16926 GCA_009801015.1 Silene noctiflora
CGAGCCTACGTGGACACCATTTTGATAATTATTTTCAAAACCGACCCAAAACGACAATTATTTTATTTTCGAGCATTATTTCAATAACGGATTCAGAAAAGGAAGTGGGGGGCTAGTATGAATGAAAAAAAAAAAACGATAATGCAAGAAAAAGATGCTTAAGGCAATTGTTCATCATTGCTAGGGAATACTGTTTTGATGAAGTTAAATAAGGGAAAACAAATAAAGGAGAGTGAAAGACGAAACATTAGTGTAAAAGGGAGTGGTACAAGGTGATCCTTTGAAAGCTTGAGAGATTGGAAGCACACCTTGAAAGCCATTAAATAGTGAAAATGTGTTATTAAGAGTTCCTTGTGGGAAGAAGCAAATAGGTTCACCCAATGTATGATTAAATCCACATCTTCCCTTTGTTGCAGAGCAAACATTGCATTGACTCTCATCAATCCTCCATTTTAACTCAAAACCTTTAGTAACAACGTCACTTAAACTTGCTGTACCTTTGTCAAGATCCTCTACCACCGTCTTAAACACGGGAATATCCATTTTGATCGCACACATATTACTTAGCTTGTCCTTCCATTTCTTGTCTATGACGAGAAAGTTGATGTCGCTTGTGAAGATGGTAGAGGTTGGATCAATATAGTAACATCAAATGGCAATTATAAAATAGGGTTGCATTTTCGGAACTAGATGTGAAGTCGAAGAGGGTTAAATCCAATTATAAAACATAGAGGTGGTTGCCGGCTCCAATCAACCATATATAGATTGTTATGTAGATTTGCTGATATATTTCTGGACAACAAATACAACCAACTTTTCTGTTGCTATATATATAAATATATATTTTTCTTCTAAACCAATGTTGCCGCTAACTCAACATTTAGACGTCGAGTCCTGCTCAGATGATGAAGACCAGGCTGACTAACTTTCCAAGTCCAATTTTCGTGACTCGCACACTTGAAGATCGGAAACTTGCTCATTTGAGTGGATCACGGTGCAGACTTGACTTCGTGATATAGCTGTGTGTGAATTTGTTTGAATTTGTCTTTCAGTCTTCGAATCTGAATGTCCCAAACAAAGAGTTAGTCTCCTAAGATTGACAATTAACAAGGGTGGGATTTAATTTATAAATGGGTAACTGAAGCAGTGTGTGTGACACTCTTTTGAGATGTCGTATCTAAACAAATCCATAAGCTGTTCATCATGTAATACCAAATGACAATACTTGGGAAAGAGAGAAAAAGGACTCAAGATGTGTTAGCATACCCTTCTAAGTTCGATCTCCACATCTCGCTTACGTTGGTCTAAAGAGCTTCTCAAACTAGAAATATCGAAGATGCTATCCACATTATTTTCGAAATTACATTCCAAGTCTTCTCGCAAGAGTGTCGGGAGCTTGTCTACTATCGGCATTAACAAAAAGCAATTGAACTACAAAGAGAGGATAAAATCAAATTAGACAAACAATTACATTACACAGCATCTCAAAAGCGAAGGAGATTACCCATAAGGCCATAATGAAAATTACTTTGAAAATTGCATCGACTAACTACTACAGAGTATCTTATAAAATGAGAACGTACGAGTACAAGTTAGTGAACAATTTTGTTTCATTCATCACTAAATAGCCAAAAAATAGTGACTCTATAGAAATTTGAGAAATGTAATCACAATTTAATCAGTATTTAGATGAAGAGAGTTTATAAATCATCTCAGAGATGTATCTTCGTTAAATTTTATTTTCAAATGGAACTGAAAATTAACACAAAGGAGAAGAATAATGAGAACCTTCAATTCTGCAGATGCCAAAAAGTATTCTTTAATCCCGTGAAAAATTTGCTGAACTAAAGCGTAGACAATCCTCTCAGAAGAAGGAGCAAGTCTCCTATTCCAAAGGGTGTTATCGAGCAGGTCCGCCAGCCTGGTCTCTGTCATCTGGGCTGAGTTACCAGAGTCGACCCCAGGAACTGAGTGGCTTGATTTTGCACCTGCTCTTGGTTTACTCTCGGGCTTTTCATTGACTACTGAATCTTGGGAAACAATAGAAGAAGAAATCAAGGACGGGTCTGTTCCACTTGCACCAAAGGAATCCAAGAAATGACGTAAACCAGCCCGGTTCTGCAAAAGTATGAGGGTTTTATAGCATATTGTCCTACAAGGGTTATCAAACCTAGGTAGCTTTACTTCAAAAAACGAGAAATCAAAAATACCATCATCACCTGAGAAGGTGCATCTCCATTCAATTATACTTTCATACTACATCACAAATTCACAATTGCTAGATACGGAGTATAATTTAATCCTTAGTGAAGAATAGGTGATCAGAGTGTTGCTTAGGTGATCACTATTTTATTTTCCTACTCATATTTACATTTTTTCAGATTCAGAAATGTTCCATTTACACCAACTAATCTCATCTGAAAAACAACGTTCTGTGACCAAATCACATAAAACACAGACAACATTCCCACACATCCATCTAAATATATGTATTTTAGGAGAAATAAACAATTCTAATCAGCTGATATTACCTTGTTATGTAGGGACCAAGATACATAACGTGTAGTGCTCACCAGATCTTCCATACACCTGTCGACAATAATCTGTCAAAGAAGAACCCAAACTCTGGGCAAATAGCCCATGAGAAGAACAGCATACTCTCAATACTGTGATAACATTGGAAGATGTATGATAACGAAATCTCAGATAGTTAAAATTTTACGAGTCATGATCACGATCATCACCTAGAAACAGGTTATACAACATGATTGTCAAACCATGAAAACGAGTCTAAGCCACAGTGCCACACCTAAAAAGGGGAGAGAGAACTGTTGCATCGTTCGTAGTTCAGTTCGAGGAACGGGTTGGAATTCGTAATTTTCCACCTCCCTGAGCTGGGTTCGAATAAAATATTGTCCTGGTGAACTGTTTTCCATTGCATTTGAAACTTTACCCAAGTAAAATGTAAGAAAAAAAATATTCAACCAACTCTACCTAGTGCTTCCCTACCGGTCCCACCTTTTCTTAAAAATTGGAGGGTAATACCCTAATGTGCACACCACTCGGCACTCACATGGGAAAAAAAGGAGAAAAGTAATTTTCCAATTCCCATAACACGTTTTCACTCCCTATTAAATCCATGGCGGGAAAAAATCAAATGTTTTTAGAGGAAAAAAAAAATCAACTTTTAAAATTCCTTCTAAATCTACCCCACGTAAAAACAAAAAATCACCACACATCTTCATCTTTTGAAACTTCTCATCTATGGCTTCCAAGTTCCCTCTTTTTTCATTTCACTGCTTCCATTTCAGGTAATTCTATTCTCTTCATCCCCTCCACACTCTAATGATGAGTTCGCTGGTTTCACTATTCTGGTTCGCAAACGGATCCCATTCTGAAGTTCCAATACGGGTGATCTGAGTTCGAACCAACCAAGGAACTCCGAACCGTGCAATCGAGGGAGAGAGAACACAATTTATAAGCTCGAGAAAGCTTCATCCTAAAACCAATTGGTAATAAAAGTAAAGCATTGGTTTATAAAGTACTGAACTCCCTCCACATTTTGTCAATGTAGAACACTCACATGTAGATAAACCCCATAATAGGAGCCTCGTAATACTTCCCCTCTTTTTTTGGTTCCCTTAGAAATCCGGGAGAAACCATGGGAGTGCACTTGAGTGATAATTAACAAATCCTCAAATAGGCCGACCTCCAGTGTCATATTTTTGGCCCAGTTTAAACCTGTGTTACTCCGACACGTGTCGGAGTGTCGGACACGGCTATTTTGGGTGAATTTTCCTATTTTGTGGTCTAAATTGAAGTGTCGAAGTGTTGTGTCGTGTCGGACACCGACACGTGTCCGAAACGCGACACGGCAGTTAAGTGAAGTGTCGGAGTAACATAGGTTTAAACTCATCAAACCAAGAAGAAAACCTCGGTTGTGATGCCATGTTAAACCATGAATACGGGTCTGGTCACACCCGCAAATAGAACAGAGAGCCCAAAATAAGACGAAGAAAGTTCCATCCTAAAACTAATTGGTAATAGGAGCAGTAGCTTATTAGTTTATAAAGTATTAATTCTCTCCTCATTTTGTCATTGTGAGAGATTCACATGTGGGTAAACCACATAATAGGTGCCTCTTAACAGTTATAATGAGATTTTACAAAAACTTTGTATACTTATTAGTGACAAATCATATTTTTTGGTCCATTTAGGTCTAAGACCGGACCGAATCAAATATTTCGTGTTTGGTCCAGTCCAAGACAACTTTTAGGTCCGGTTTTTGGTCCACAAAATTTATATTTTCGGTGTTTGGTCCGGTCCGGTTTGAGCCGGTCTTGGACAGACCCTCACCCTCTAGGTAGCACGGACACTCCTCATAATCAGCCGTCCCGTGTCCGACACCGTGTCGGACACGACACTCATCGGACACACGCCAGACACGCCTAAATGTGTTGGATACCAATAAATGAGGAATGAGATGTCGAAAGACTGAAAAAGATTGATTAGAAGACGGGATTGAGTGGGAAATGAGAATAAGTTATAGTCAAAGTCAAATTTTAGCATCAATTATTTAAATTTAATATCAAATACATTTACAAAAATAAAATGATACGTTAATTTTAACTATAAATATATATTTTATTAAATTTAAATAACGTGTCCCGTGTCCTAAATTTTATGGGATGCCGTGTCACGTGTCCGTGTCGTGTCCGTGTCAGTGTCCGTGTCCGTTTTGGTGCTACCTAGCTCACCCTTGACGTCAATATTTGGCAACAAAGAGTAGAAGTATCAAGAATGCCTCATTGATCAATCAAAGTCCTCCTAAAATGTTAAGGAACTAGCTTTAATTAACTTTATGTACAAGAATGGAGCTCCTTTGTAAATTGTAAAGTAACTGGCCTAACTTTAAGCTAATTCGGTAACTTAGGAGCTCAAAAAATTTACGAAGGAGCTCGGTAACTTTACAAAGGAGCTCAACAAAAACAAAAACAAAATCTGATTGAACATACAACAGTTGTAGGATCCATTAACTGTATAGAATGTCGTAGTATGCTTACTTTTCCCTGCAAGATCTTTCAGTGGATTCTGCAAAATTGCTGAAGGCAGAAGCAACACGATCCAGAAACACCTCATTGTGGCTCAAATATTGACCATCTTTCTGAAAGTTTTGTTCAATTCGACGCACATATGTTCAAATATACAATGAACTTGATCGATAAAGCATCATCACCCCACTAAGACATCAAAGAATGTACCTGTAGAAGATGAATGCAAATAGGGAGCAATCTCTTGAGAATATGCAGCAACCTATTACCCAACTGCAAACAAAAGATTTACACAAGAGATAACTAAGAACACACAAAGATTGAATAATTCTGACTTTTCTACCTATTCTAATTGCTTCAAAAGAATATCAGATACTTCGTATTGAAGTGATTTGTACTATATTTCCAAAGCGAACTCTTTCGTGGGTACTTTTTTGAGCATTATTCAAACATTAAATTGTTTAATGGGTTCTAAAAGTACGTAAATACTTGCATTAAAGTAATTTTTTTGTAAGAAGTCAATTTCATCATCTTAAGAGTGAGAGAGTTCTTACAAATTAAACCCCATTAAAGAGTCTAGAAACAAACAGAAAAACACCAAGGAAAGATTTAACAAATGAGAAAAAGAAAACGTACTGAAAGTCCTAACTAGCATGTCACCTGTTGCAAGAAAGGTTCAAATGTATCTTGAGCCTTTGAAACAGCAATCACGCAAGCCGTCCTGTAAAATAGAGTGTGCAAAAAAAGAGGCATAGACAAGATGACGCAAAAAACCGAACACATAAATGTTATGTCATTGTAGATATACACTTTACGCACTGCAATGTCAAAAGAAACTTGAAGGTATTTGCCTACACAAGTTAATGATGCAAGCATGGACCACCTAAGCCAAAGCTGTAACCATAATGTAATTAACCAAGGATGTAACCCTTTAAACGTGTCAACATCACTCATACAGAGAATAGAATTGACTTTTTAAATGGTGTAGAGCATATAGATATAAGACGTTGACATAGGATATGAAACACAACATAACAGTTGACAACTACAGGTTAATACTCCCTCCATCCCGGTCATTTGTTTATCTATTCCATTTTGGGGTGTCTCAATCAATTGTTTACTTTTCTATTTTAGGAATGCCTTTGATAGGCAATTTGATTCTCCACTTGTCATCTAATAATTGGCCTCCTCTTTTCTTGGTCTTTGTGCCAAAACCAAAGGTAAACAAATGACCGGGCTAGAGGGAGTAATTAGTTAACAGTTGAGAACAACAAAAACACAACACCACCACAAAGCCTTAGCCCCAAATATGTATACATAGCATAAGAAAACCACAGACAAGAGGAGAGGCACACAGACATTTAAGTGGTACTAGCCTTAGTCCCAAATATGTATGCAAGACATACAAAAATCACAGATGAGAGAAGAGATAAGCAGAGATTTAAGTCGTTCAACTGAAAGAGAAAAATAAGACGCCACAATTTGGCAGTGCCTCTAAGCAAATTAGGCAAACAGTAATACAACACAGAAGCAGCAGGTAAACATCAGGGAGTAAAATTGAGTTCATGTACTCATTATGCTCAGCAAGAACAAAGTAAAAAGATGATACCTCGAATAATTTGTTCCATCATGAATATCTTCAACGCCACATGCGTTTACAATTTCTTCACGTGTTATTTGTGGGCATTTAGTACCTCCTACCACGAAGCGGAATTCAGCCATAGCCCGATGATACTGTGCACCTCCATAGAGACGCATCCCTGCATTCTACATGATAATTTCAAGAATTATGTTGCAAGTCTGAATGCTTTGAAAACAGGGAAACAAGCTAAATTAGATAATTATATTTTCACAATAAAAAGTTGTTAATGGCCAAAAAAAGGTCCTCTAATTAGTGCGCAGAGAGCTGTTGAGTTACTTATAAGTCCTTGCACTAAAACATGGTCTACAAACATTAGAACTAATAAGGAAAGACTGACAAGATTAATGCCCTTAATTGGAAAAACTAAGTGCACACAAAGCTTTTTAGAATGAGAGTTTTCTACTGATGCAACATTACATGAATAATCATCAATATTTTGAAGACTGGGACATGGAGACTTCTACTGATATTTTCCCTAACCTTCCCATTTGACTTCCAAGGAGATACATGACCACACTAATTACTTACTGCCTCCATCCCATTTATATTGTCCCTAACCTCTCCATTTGACTTTGATAGTCAAACAATGTTGACTTCTACTGATATTTTCTCACAATAGCATTTGAAGAAGTTAATGGCTCAAGTTGAAACTCGTTGACTACCAAAGTCAAACGAGCAAAATAATTTGGGACGCAAATAGTATATGGATACACCTACAGGAATTAATTTCGGCGGAAATTGGAGACCATCGGGACCAATAAATGCTCCTCCTTGCACTCTTTCATCTTGTAGTGTTTCACCTGCAATCAAAACAATAATACAGATGCTTTATAGTTTCCAGTTGTGCTCACGAAATTATGCTAATGTTCAACACCACACAAGCCTTCACAGCTTACCAAACTTATCTGGTGGTGCCACTATGGATCCTTTCAGAAGTAATGACAACTGCAAAGGTACACACAAGTGCAAACACATAACTTGACACCACAAACGCTAAAGCATATATCAAACCAAAACCAGATATGCAGAACACAGACTCAAACCAATGAGGAAAAGACAATGTGACAAATTAGTTATCGAATTCAAAATCTTCGTGCTGTTAATATTTTCTGCTTTCTTTCTTGTTTCACATTAAACTAAGGGGGCGTTTGGTTAGAGGGTTACAGGAAAGGAAAAGGGAATCAATTTACTCCATTCCCTTTATTGTTGTTTGTTTGATCATTCTTTGCATTCTGTTTCCCTAGTTCATTCCCTTCAATACCCCAAATATTCTCTATCTCCATACCTCCACCCCCCTAGGGTATGAGATCCCCTTTCCCTAAACCCACCCTCATCTGACTTATACCACCTCACCCACCACCACCACCAACGTCCACAACCACCCTAAAAGCACCACCGCCACCACCATCGACATCTCGTCATTCTGCCGGCGCTCACAGTTGCGGCCATTCACCGACCATCGGCGTCCCTTCATTTGACTCCTAATATCACCACCTCCCCACCCCATGTTCGAAACTTAAAAGTAGTTACAACCATATAGACACCTTCTCTCACCTTAAAATCGCCCTCCGTGGGTGAGGGTGGTTATTGGGTTTGATTATTTTATTCCTTTTCCCTTATAACATCAAAACAAACAAGAAACAAAATCTAAAGGGATCCCATTCTTTTCCTTTCCATTGCACTTCTTTCCCTTTTCTATTCCCTTTTCCTTTCCCTTGTTCTAACCAAACGGCCCCTAATTGTCTTCTTCCATATAACAAGTGTGAAGGCAAAAGACATACTCTGCCGTCTGCGGCAAAATGAAAACCTAGACAAATACATTATGGTAACATCCAAATGATATATTTACTTTTATCTTTGTAAATGAAACCATCATTTTTTTAAAAAGCTACCCCGTGTAATTTACCATTAACTATTCCCTCAATCATTTATACTGTTCCCTTTCAAATTTGGTAATCAAACCATGCCGACTTTGACTGAAATTTCTCTCAATACACAATACTATGAACTTTTTTTCCAAAAAAAATAAATGTATGAAAATAATTGTTTTGATAAATCCAACAGAAAAAATTTACATCGTATCCATACGTATATTTGGAGAAATCAATGGTCTAAATTGACATTGGTTGTCCACCAACTGACCAGAGTCCAATGAGGACAATTAATATTGGATCGAAGTCATACAGTACTGCTATTAGTCATGTTATTATGCATATCATATCAACAAGGTTCATATGTATATGTCGTTACAAAGTTCAAATACTTGTCCGCTCCGTCGTAGTGTTTGGTTTTAATTGCGACCATATCATATCAACAAGGTAGTATGTTGCAATAAAACTATGTTTTCCCTATGTTTCAATAACCACCTTACCAGGTGGCAATAAAAGTGAAAAAAGAGGGGCAAAGGACAAGAAACAAAAAAAAAAAAAAGCTTCAATCCCCTTCATGACATTTGAAAGCAAACTTACGAATATATTATTAATACCATTACTTTCCTTAGTACGGTAGTACCCCTTACCAAAACAGCCCTTAGAGTTTGTCTTATTTAATCTCAAATCATTTTCTATCCCACCAATACAAGGACTTTGAGCAATTTTGCATCACCTCTGTAAGAATATGAAGTGGAGACCAGCTATTTACTCAAAAACGGTCAAATCATAAGTTGCAACAAAATATATTAGTTTAAGCAAAAGTACAAGCAAGGGAACCTTTGTAAGAAAATGATCATGAAATTCTCTTCCTTTCTCCTTTAAATTCAATTCACTCAACATACTGCATAAAAGGAAATCAGGATCAATTAATATTGCATATAACCATCAGGAGAGCATGGATACCATATCATATTAATAGTCAAGACTTAAGAGCCTACAAGAATTATATATTATCAAGAATGGAATGTTGGGTTTGTACTCTTTAGGACACCCTGATATTTCACTTATCTCATCAATTCACCCGGGGTAAGAAGGTAAAATTTCAAATAACGAATTTAAGGCATCATTATGTTCTGTATAGAGGTATTGAGTCCTTTTTCATAATAATGCTTAAAAAAATTGTCGAAAAACGGAAAATTGAAGTTGAATAGTTAAAATAGGGTCCACATCTGGTTTGTTTCTCCGAAATGGGTAAGACTAGAACCCCACCTCGCAAGGCATTTTAAACAGACCATCTGAAAATACATTCCAGAGACGCCATATGCCCTCACATGTTTGTTCAGGGGAAAAACAACTGAGGTTACGAAGGCTCAAAACCACCTATGCGCCAACCAGCGTAACCAAATGTTTCTAGAAAAATGAGTTAGCGCCACCGGGTGGCGCCAAATTTCGACCCCACCCTCTCACATGCAATAAGTGGGGACCCCCATAATAATGGGTATATCACATGCAATAAGTGGGGATCCCAATAATAAGGGGTACATGTAAAAGGGTGGCACCGAAATTAGGCGCCACCCGGTGGCGCCGTATCATTATCCTTGTTTTTATGCTCATTATTCGCAAATATTATAAGGGTGCTCATTATTTGCAAATATTATAAGGGTGTTTATTTTCGCCGGTACGTATTTTAAGGGTTCTGGTGTTTGTTTATCTTACTGTTGTACATTTTTTACCAAATTGTCCACGCCAATTTCCACTCCTCTCAATTCATAACCTCTCCTAACCTCCCCTCCCCAGCTCACATCAACCTCCTCCAATCACTACCCCTATCCCTATCGCACAACCAACTCTAGGCTGCACCACCAGTAACTGGTTACCGCCCATTGCCATCGCCCTTCTCGTGATGGCCAGTTGGCCACCCTCTCACCACCTAACTAGAGGTGTCGATCGGGTCACTCAGGTCGGTTATGTGTTATGTGTTATGTGTTATGTGTTGGGCTAAGACGAGTTGGTCATTTTGGTAAATACTTGATCGAGTGAGTCGGTTTCAAGTTGGGACACTTACAGGTCGGATCACTAGGTCAATTTTTATAATGGGTTGGTTCGAGTTAGTGTCGAAACATTCAATGGGTCAAGTTAGGGTCGAGTCTCGGGTTGATTCGGGCCATTCACGGATGGGGTCAATTGTATGGTCGGGTGAGGTCCGACAATGGATCAAGTAGAGTCGGTTTGGTCGACCAATGAATCGAGTCGATAGGTCGAATTCAAATTGGATCGTTTCTTGGTTGCGGCAATTTTGACTTTTGGGTATTGGATGAATATTACCTTCATATAAAAGTTTGAATACCTACAATTTTACGTCGTCTTATGACACAAGATATAGGATTATACGAGTATAAGACTATAATTTTGTCAATAACATTGAAATCGGTTCGATAAGAATTAAATACAGTAATACATATGGTTAAGAAAACAATTTTATATCATATCTATAACATGTACGGTATCAATTATTCTTTAGTTTTTTTTTTGTGATCAATTATTTTTTAGTTTGGGTAATGGTGGTGATTGACGATTGCTATTCTATCTACACGGGTTTCTATATAGCAAAAAGTTGTTTCTATTATTGTTTAATTTAGTTATTATTAGTTTTCAAAGTCAAATAAGGTTAAGGGCTGGTTGGATCACCAGTCATGTTAGAAAAGGAGTCTGAATTGAAATTCCTAAAAACACAATTACACTCCTTGCAAAACAAGCCAAACCCATCATCTCATATGCCGTATGACTTATTCACTCCATATCCAATCTATACCGCACCACCATTGATGACAAACCCACAACCAATTCCTCAACTACCTCAAGACCCAAGTCCTTTTGGAGCTTCTTCATTTTTACCAACAAAGGTACTTGAGGAACAACATGTCACAAAAAAAAAAGACAGTCTACTACTAAGGATGGAGGAAGAGCATCAACAGTAACTCAATCTGAACCACCAGACACTTTGCCTCCAGAAGGTAGCTCGCAATTCTTGGTGGAATACAGTAACCTATTTCTTTATTATTAAAAGAAATGGCGAAGGGAGACAAAGAAATTCCTCAAAGACTCAAAAAAGAAGGATCATCGAAAAAACCCAATGATAAAATCATGATCTCTGATTTTATGATGGTGTTGCCATTTGCTGTCGAAGAAGAAGTTGAAAGCGAAGCAGAAAACCCATGAGATGGAGGACAAGGACAAGGACAACCCCGAACCTACCCTCCACCAGATTGGCATCCTAAATCCTACAGTGAACCTGGACATGGCTTTTCGTTTGATAATATTCCTCCTTCAAAATGGAGGGAC
>VHZZ01005027.1:22322-34549 GCA_009801015.1 Silene noctiflora
CACATAGTGAGTACAACCACGAAGGAGGTTTTGCAGGATCAATGTATATTTAAGAGTATTATTACAAAGTTGTAAGACAAGATTATGAATAAAGGAAAGCTTATATTTTACAACATTCCTTTATTAGGCTACTATTTACACACTATTTCATGTCTCCCATTATTGTCATTTCATGTCTCCCATTATTGTCTTTTTCCCCCGGTCTCCAAAAGAGGAAGATGCTTCAACGGATTCATCATTATCGCTTTCATCACTGCCCGAGATGGTTTTTGAGACAAATACACTCTTATTGGTTATCTTGAAAGCATGATGGTTCATCTAACAATGCCTTATTTAAACCAAATTAGTGGATCTTTTATGATTCCGCAATTTTAATATGCTTGTTCATCTCGGGCAGTGATGAAAACAAAAAGAGATGACGGCATCATCAACTTTGTAATAATACTCTTTGTAATGTTTATCTAATTTTACAAAATTGACACTAGTGATCAACTTTGTAATAATACTCTTTAATATAAATAGTTTTATGGTCATACACCATGCTATCATGAGAAGATTTGGGTTTGAGGTAATTTGGTGAACAACACTTCTCTTTTTTGGTAATGAGAACTTATCATCAGCAGATGGTGGTTCATAAGACACTTTGCTAAATATTGCAATACTGGACTTTTTTCTATCAGGACCCCAATGGTATATGATTCCGCAAGATACCACAATAACAGATAAGCCTCTGGTGGAAACTTTCTATAGTGGTTTGGATTCATTTTGATGGTGGTGAGGTAGTGTAAAATATAAGCTTTAAGTTTGTGGAGTGTATTGTATGATGTGATTGGCATATGCTTGTAATATGCTCCCTAACTTGTACTATAAATAGAGGGGCTTGGTACTTGCCATAACCAAGCTAAGTCTAAGTGTAATATGCTCATGAAATGGTGTGTAAATAGTAGCCAATTTTCAATTTAATATCAGTGGCTTGGATTAGTCTTAGGTATGAAAGGATATTGTTTGTGTAACCATCATGCTTTCAAGATAACCATGATCTCTGATTTTATGATGGTGTTGTCATCTGCTGTCGAAGAAGAAGTTGAAAGCATATGTAATATATATCCTTTATTAGGCTACTCCTTCATGTTATAATATAAGAAGAGGATATATAACAATAGTAACATTTTCATTTTAAACCATTTTCTAATAGTTATCATATGAAAGAAAGATGCTTTCAAAAAAGTGACTACCTTCATGTTATAATATAAGAAGATATATTACACTTAGACTTAAGCTCATAAGTTCCCATTACCAAAAAAGAGAAGTGTTGTTCACCAAACTACCTCAATTTTCTCATATTGCTTGTACGCTGCTTTTGAAGGAGGAATATCATATTCCTAAAATATATCCATACTGGCAAATGCTTTGATCACTAACCCATCAATACACTTCAAGATCTTTGTTTGTGGACAGAAAGAACACATATTGCTTGTACTCTGCTTCGCTATTACAGCTTCAAATGAGACAATCCTCAAAAGAAAATGTTCCATTCAGGTTATATTTGATTCGAGGCTCGAGTTGAATGAACGGTTTACAAATCGAGGTATGGGTCAGAAGTCGACTTAGGACATTGGTTTGAATCAAGTCGTGGATTAATTTAGTTCATATCATTTTGGGTTCAATCGGTTATCCGTGATTAGCCTTGGGGTGGGGTCGGAATGGTTTTGGTTCATACCATTTCGGGTTCTATCAGTTATCAGTTAGACAAATAAAATAATTCCAAACCTTAAGTAAAACAAATAAAACAGATAAAAATACGACAATTAGATGAAAATATTAACTCCATCAATAATTTCCAATTAACAATCAAATATTTGTCCTATAATGAAGTCAGGAACCATAATTAAAGAAATTTGAGAGATTTGAGAGATTGTATTGTTTGGATAGGAGAGAAGTAAGGTTTTTTGTTTTTCTTGTAGAAGTAATACAAACGGTAAGTATTGCGATAAGAAAAAGTGTAGGGGAATATAAACTAAGTATTTTAATATATCTATCAAATTCAAGCTCAAATATAGAATGCTATGATTTTCAACAAATATATAAAATATGGGAAATCTGCCTTCTCTATTTTGGGGAAATTCAGACGCCTAATGACAACATTAGGCTGAATTTCCCCAAAACAGATAAGGAGGATTTAAAAAGACTCAAATCCCAAATTGACCTAGAAAGCCTAATCTAACTAAGGAGACTAGTTTTCATATGAAGTACTACCTCCCTCCTATTCTCTGAAAAGTTTCCAACTTTTGAGGGAGTGAATATTAAGATTTAAGGAATGCCTTACATAACTATGTTATCCTTACCCTTGCATCACCCTCACAAGTCACACACACATACATACTCTTATCCCAACATACTCTCATCCCAACATCAGATCACTACTAACACTTCCACCAAAAATTAACCCACCACCACTCATTTCCTCATACCAAACATCCACCAGGCCCTCATGATCCACACTCCTTCACCTCAAAATTATAACACCTCAATCCCACACTAGCCGAACCCACCCTATCACCGCTGCAGGCACCGGAGCAACCCCACTCCCGCCACAACTTCCTCAACACCCTTCTCCCCTTCATAAATTCATCATGATACCAACCCAACCCCATAAACTCCGGCCCACCACCATGGCCATCACCCCTTCCCCTGAGTTTTGGCCATTACAACCATAGCCACTAGAACCGCAACTAAGTTCTCGGTCCTCCAAAACCCCACGACCTCAGCCCACCCTCGAAAAATGTGGATCTAGGGTTTTAGAGGGTGGGGGCAGAAAATCAGGGTTGCAGGTGGCTGTTTCAGAAGATGAGATGGGTCATCGAGGTTGTGGTGCTGGTTTTTGAGGCGAGAGTATGTCGAGGGAGGGGGCGGTGGATTTATGGGTGGGTTGGGTGGTGTGAGATGGACAGTGGTATGAGAGGTTATTTAAGGCGCAATGGAGAGATGCGGGCACGGTGACTGAACACGGTTGTTGGGAGCTGGGATTGAGTGGGTTGAGTGGGTTGGGCTCGGGTCTGGTGTGGTGGTTATGGAGGTGGGCTGGGTGTGGTGTTATTAGTGTTTGGGATTTTATGGATGGGTGAGTGAGGTGACGGTAGTATGGTCATTTTTGTGATATAGTCCTAAAATACGAAAGTGAAAGCTTTCAATAAATCCGTCCAAAAAGAATGTTGAAGCTTTCGACTAACAAGAGGCTGTAATAATATATTTATATAAATGTACAATATATTAAGCAAAGAATCCGTCCAAAAAGAAAACCTCGTAGGTTTTCAAAAAATACAAAGCTTTCAGTGAATCTGTCCAAAAAGAATGTTCAAGCTTTCGACTAACAGGAGGCAACAATATATTTATATAAATGTACAATATATTAAACAAAGAATCCAGGCATATTAGATTGGCATGGGTGTAAAAATCCCATGCGAGGCAGCAGTTCTAAACTTTTAAGCCCTACCAATCTATGAGTAAGGCAATCCTACTTGGGACATTATTTTGGCCATTAAATTTCAATTTCAGCCTCTTTGCTAAACTTCTCTCCCTTTCCCAATGATTTTCCTATATTATTTGTTGTTAAATTTAAAATATAAATGACTATGGTATGTGTTGGGTTCCTTTGATTGATGATGACATGTTAATCTCATATGAGCTCTCTTAGTTTACCTTTTCAGGAAACTGAAGTGTTGAAACCATGCCTAACAAGAATTGAAGTTGTAGTGTGTCTCTAATGTAAAGGCAATTGAGTAAAATACTTGCATTCATCAGAGTAACAATTCAGCTCACTGTTACCTTGATTAAATAACACACTGTTACCTTGATTAAATAACACACTGTTACCATGATTAAATAACAGTGAGATGGACTGTCACTTTGGTCTGTGTTCTTTTGACTGTATCACGTGCTCAAATTACTTAAAAATGATTTTACCTTTTTAACTCAAGGCATCCTTTTGCTTTAATTGAAAAAATACTACTTTTGAGTTTTAAAGTAAAATATTGAAAAGTGATTTTATGAAAAAGAGAAGTACCTTCTTATTTCAAAAGGTTTACTCAAATTAGCTAAAGTTTTTCTTTGGTCTTTTGTAAAACAAAGTTTCCTTCTTTCCACTTTTTCCATCTCAAGAATTGTCATCTTGTGATTGTTTCATACCTTTGTTTCTAAAAAAACCAAAGACTCTTTTAGTATGTTTACAAACCTTCTTTTTCTCTTTGTGCTTCTTAGAAGGGAGCTCTTTTTGGTGCAAACATGGGAATGTCAAAGCTTTTGTCACATATCAAAAGCCTTGACTCACAAACTCTAGCTTACTCCATCTTGAATGCTCCCTCTATAAATAGCTCACTTCTTACGCTTAAACACTTAAAGACTTTTATGAGAAATCAAATCTAAAAATTGCAAATTTGTCTCTAAAGTTTAAAGCTTTTCTTTAGTTTGCAAAATTTTCTAAGTCTTCAAGTGATACAGAACCACTGTTACTTTAAGTATTATACTCTTTTGCCTAGAATCGTTTGATCTCATAAGTTGTCTTCCTATATTCTTTTGAATATGTTTGAAGAAACATGATCCTTGTAAACATTCTAAGGTAGACTTAGTTGTCTTAGATCTCTTGCAGCAACCGGAGTAGGTTGTTGGTCCTTTTATTGTATGGTTTGAATAGTCGGAGTAGATAACTGAATTAGCAATAAAAGAAGATTGGACGTAGGCCCTTAGAGTGTTGGCCGAACCAATTCAAAAACCGCCGTGTTACTCTCGTTTTTCTCTCCTTATTCCGCTACATTTATTTTTGTTTTTCTTTACTTAACGTTTCATCGCAACAGTTGCAAGGACTGTCATATTCGTAAAGTAGCTACTACCTCATTTGCTAAGACGAATCAGTTTCAGTCACAACAACTGTCACTTACTGCTTTCATTCTTTAATCTAAACAAGAGATACACTTTTAATCTTCAATTTATTAGATGTATCTACTTGTCATCAACTAGTCTAACAACTTACCTTAAAACAATAAGGATTAAGTTGAGAAGTTATAATAAATTTTTTAAAGTAGTACCTACTTCCACCCCCTCCCCCTCTTAGGTACACAGAATCCAAACCTTTCAGTATGATATTAATATATGTACATTTGTATAATATCTTTCATAGAACTTTAACAAAGAAAATAATATAAATGCGAAAAAAATTGAGGTCAAAGCATTGCATTGGAGGCCATGTAAAAGTAATAGGAAGATCATTATCTAAGGCAAGGGAATATTTTTAGCATTATTTTAGGACATACTCGTACATTAATCCTCCCTCTTATACACCAGGCCTTCTTCTGATGCACAAAGCTTTATATTCTTCACGTAAATTCCTTTAATTTACAGCAAGCACAAGGGAGGTGATTCTTACCCTGTAACGTATTAGTGAGGTTGAAATTTGAAGGTATTATGCCTACTTGTGAGTTGTGACCATATTTTATTATGAATAAAATAATTATACTCTCTGTGATGTATTAGTGATGTTACAATTTGAAAGTATTATGAGTACTGGTGACCATAAGTCATGAAAATAAACATCTTACAAACCAGACATTCACCAGATACACCCTTGTATCTTGGAAATATGAACATTGAGGAAGCTCCAATAATTAGTTAGATGTTACTATGTTAGGTGAAATACCAAACTACCAAAACTGACATATTTCCTGTTTAGTTAACAGATATCTAGAGATTCCTCAAAAGGGCTAAAGTAAAATGATTTAAAAAAACTACTGACCTCAACTCTTCATTAATTTCATTTAGATTTTTAATAGCACTGCGATGCTCTTTCTCAAGAAGCGGGATGATCAACGGAACACTGTCGATGTACCTAAAGCACAACACAGGATGACAATACATAATATGATAAACTCAGAAAGATCAGAAGTTTCAGATGACATTGCAAACCTCTTCTGCAGCAATTCTTCTAAAAATAACCTCAGGCTGCTTATTCCTATACGGCTTTTTTCATTTTTTGAAAGTTGTCTTCCCAGCTTCTCCTCCAAGGATGAAATATCTTCTGCCTCTCTTAAGCATACAGCCTGGCAAAATAAGTAGATGATTCCAATTAAACTAACCCATGAATTTGAAAATGAACTGGGAAATGGATACATCCTCCGTTCCAATAGGTTATTTCAAGGAACTTGGTGATCACCAAAACCACCATAGATCATCAAGTTCCTTATCCACTTATTTTGCGTACCCTATCATGGCACTTGCTACGGACACTTTATAGGAGCTTATAAAGTATCGGATATGGCGTATCCATATCGAATTAGGCAACCATTTATTAAAGTACCACAACCACCACACCTAGGTGCTCCTAATATGGGAAGAATACAATCACAACCCAACACTCAAGAAACACAAAAGTACTACTTGCGAGGTTTTCAAAAAATACAAAGCTTCATACATAATCTAATATGAAGAGTGACTTTCGAACATGTTTCAATGTATAGTTCATGAAGTGCCACTTTCATGATGCTATGATAAATAATTCAAAGTAACATGCGGAGTTACGATACCGATGAAGACCAAAGACATAATGATTACTCCCTGATATTCAAAATAAACTTCCCATTTGACTTTACGCTGTCGCCATGACACTTCGCCTACATTTATGAACGATTTTTTTATGATAAATGTAAATATTTAATATCATTTTAATCGTTTTTATATTTTTCAAACATCAAAATATTAATGGTTAAGTTTTACAACTTTGACCTTGAAAAGTCAATCGGGAAGTTTATTTTGAATAGGAGGTAGCACAAATTTGTTCATAGCTAAACCCGTTGAAACAATTTAAAAAAAAAAAAAAAAAAAGGAGCACAGGAGACATGCACCCTAATTTTGACTTGAGTTACGAAGACAAGCACAAACATACCTTCTTAAATTCATCGTTTGATTGGTAAACTGAATCAGGAAATGAACCAACTCTTCCAGAAGGCACCGACGTGAAGAAGGGAGAGTCGCCTAGAATGAATCCATCCAGGGTACATGCTGGTGGTGAGAGAAAAACCTCAACATCAGATGCACGAGCAAACTGTGGTATTTTGGTGTCAAGCTTTGTCGACACAATTACAGTCCTAGAAAGCTCAGGATCAATCTGTGTGAAGTACATAAATCATTAGAAAAATATCTTACTCGTTGCCAAATTTAGATTAAAAAGTGTAGCTAATGTACATATTCTACAATTCTATTGCTAAACTTATATGCATATAATCCAATACAACTGCTCAAATGACTTAAAAAGAAAGTCACTCCTGACGAAGTGAGCGGATCAAGATACACAGACTGGATAATTCAATCACATAAAGCCTCTTGCCTCTAAGATTAATTATGTTTGACCCTCCTTCAAAACAACAACCAAATGACCTACACAGAATAGCTTGGTATTTAATCCCCTAGTGTACTACATACTAGGACCTCTGCTATTCTTTTGAATCGATCTTTTGTGCAAGTTGTGAGCAACTCCGAGGTAGCATCAGACATTGTACATACTACATAGATAATGGACCATTAGAGGTCAAATGGAAACAACAAACTGCAAATTTTCCCTTGCGAGCAATCTAGTTCCGAATCAGGAAATACATTAGCTTGATGAACACTAGATCAACCCTACTCCGTCATTGGGATATTTGTATTTTATGGTCTTCTTCTGAAGCGAAAGTTGATCTTCCAAATTACGAAGTTCACACTTCATTAACCAATAAATAATTCAGCCTAGTAGCAAAGCTTTGTATAACCAAAAAAAAAAAGCTCAATGTCATGAGATACCATCTCCATTACCATGAATAAGCTACTTGTCCAAAATTTATTCAGTCCAGTCACAACTTCACAGTTTCACAAGTACCTCCAACAGCATAACTTTAACATTATATCTCAGACAGGACTAGGGTGGGCCTAACAAGTATTTTATGGCCCACGGACATGAGGGCAAGCGGGTTTGAGATGGAAAAGTGGGTTTGGATCCGGCTGGCAAGCTGCCTATATATACTCTTGAAAATATTGCCCCACACTTGAACAGCTCTAGTTGAGAGGTCACTTTTGGCTATGTACTCAATCAAGGAATTTGCCTTGCATGCAAGGAAAGCCATTACATAGACTTTGAAAAGAACACAACAAACTTTTATCAAGAACCAAGAACCTTAACACTTACTTGCATTACCACCCTTCTAGTAGTTGCGTTACTCCAATCACTGCAATCTTCAAGGCATAATATGATGAATTCTTTATGCTGCATTTTAGCTCGTACTAAAGACTCTACAGCTGAAGCTTGAGCCTGTTAATGAAACCATCATTTGCAACCTTGTAAAAGAAATTTTAAACCTAAATAAAAATTAATATGTGTACCTGCAGTGCTCGATTTTTTCGAGCTGGAGCAGGAGCTGTCAAGCCAGGAGTATCTATAATGGTGAGGTTAGGACAATACTTATATTCCACTTTGATGATTATCTCCTTGGAAGAGAATTGGCAAGGTTCGCTCTCCAGCCGCTTGTTCTCAGCTTCGATGTATGCCTGCACCAAGTTTTTAAAAACTTTGATCACAAGGGAAGTTCTGTAGTAAATATGAATGTATGTTAATCCATAATGTGAAACAGTAGAATAATATAACTACTGCAACAGCCTATAACAGTAAAATATCTACTCATAACTTACATTCCTTGGCTACTTTCAGATAAATGCCAAACAGCAGTAGCCAAAGTAGATCTCCTATACTGAGGTAAATGCAGCAATTACTATTAGCTAGTCCTGCTAATAGCAAATAGAGAGTCAAATTAAGCATTGTTCTCCTATGAGCATGATATGGTCAAACTAATTTTCTTAATACCCCTTGAGGTTAGCATTCACGATACTTACAATCTCTCACTGCACATATATATCTCATGAAATAGTTCCAAGAATCATAGCAAAGCCAAGTTTACTCAAGTAAAACTGGAGAAATGCTAATAACTTGACTATTTCTCATTATTTACTTTCCATAGTGATTGACTATGTCAAATGATGATTCATGTTAGGCAGCTCCACATCCACACTGGATTAAGGCTCTCTTGTTGTCGTTGTACTCCCTCCCCCACTTTTATTGCCATACTTCCTACTTTTGGATGATTTAAGGAATAATGATAAACAGACAGCTATACATTTTAATTAAACAGAATGAGGGAATGTTATTGTGATAGACGGTGTTGTCGTTAATTAAGGGTAATATTGGATGTTCGCTCATTTTTCTTATTGAATTTAGAAAGGGGACAATCAATTTGGAATAAAGTTAGAGGGAAGAGGGGATAACATTATTTAGATGGAGGGAATAACCTATAATAAGATTAGGTTAGATGATAAATTGCATCAAATGGTTTAAAATCGCAGTATTGGTCACGATCGCGGTCACAGTAATAGTGTCGTGGAATTGTTCTCAGCACGAGAAGGCTCTCGTGCTCTGAGTTGCAGTTACCGCAGTGATATTTATTTTAGAAGCTTTGGTAAATATTTTATCATCTGTTGGCTATTTCATATAAAGTTAAGATTAATTACACGAAGTATATAGAATAATCAATTTGACCAATGTTATACAATTTTTAAGAGCTTTTCATCATAAAATTTTGGTCCGTGCAAGTTATAACTCGCACATCTTGAGTTCATCACAGGCTATTTCGGCCCCCAGTTATTGTATACACGTTATAAATCGGTCGTCTCGGAGATATTTTCCTATTTTTAATCTGCCTAATACATCTCGGGATATCTCGTATCGGCTGCCTCCGATACCGATACATCTCAAGCGATACGGTAGGTCTCGGACGATATTTTAAACCATGTTGCATTAGAATAATCTCTACATAGAATTTTCACCAATTCGCATTTTTTTTGGAGCATTATGTTATAAAATCAAATTAAAACGGCGAGGAAAGCATCAAAATTTTGACGTTACCCATGTGAGATCTTTTCTCCAAAAGAAGAAGGTGATACATGAAGAAAACAATTCCCTGACTTTCTTCCCCTTTGCTCGAAGTTTTTCCTCCAAACTTCGTAATTCCCTAAAAATCATCCGTCACATGGATGAAGGTTTCAAAATTAACAAGGAATCATACGAATGAAGAGGAAAGGAAATCAGGTTAGGGTGGGTTTTAACTGTTATAAGACCGTAAAGTTGCATAAGTTTGCAGTAAGGTTGCATAAAGTGGCAGAATAGGGCAAGGGTGGCGTTTAACCAAAAAAAAAAAATAATATATATATATATATATATATATATATATAAAAAGGTTGTTCTGCAATAATTTTCATGTTGGCATGGTTTAAAAAATAAAAATAATAGAAAGGTCTATATTGACTTCAAGAATCACACATTGAATTATAAAATATGATAAATATGTTTTACTAATATGGCTCAAGAATACACTGGATTGTCACATGGACAGAGAACTGCATGTGAACAAATGATGGCTGCAAAAGAGAAATGAGCCACTTCTATGGAAATGAGTTGAAGAAACCCGTTTATAAGAATATTTTGCATTTCCTTCACCCAAAAGGGCTTAAGCAACCAACATAATATTAATGTTAACTAAGAAATCACTACACTCCTAGTCTAAATGAGCTTCAGAGTGAAGCCATTTTTAAGAATTCGGCATTATTAAACAAGAGAGTTCAAGTTACCACTATAAATTGCAAGCATTAATCTCCTGGTTGTCCTGACTTTTTGGACAAATTTTGCAGTTTTTATATCAGCATTTTTAAAAACCATGTCAGGACACGACGCGTGCTAATGACAACTGCGGAGATATGCATAACAACCTGCTCTCAGAAAACCACCTCAAAATTCCAATTAAATAGACATTACAAGATTCGTGCATAAAAAGTATTAACTAAAAGCATCTGAAGTCCCATATTTCTACAAACAATATCTATCTGTTTTCCATGTATATAATTTTTCATTGACTATCACACAGGTCATAAATGTAGCGCATAAAGATGCATTTCCGTTGATCCAAACCCAAATTACGAATAATCATGTAAAACTAACGAGTTAACATACAAACTAATCATACATTACCCTACTAAACAAGGTACCTCTATGCAAATTTGCATTTACCTTGAAGAGGTTTATGCGCAAGACATTTGAACTCACTCCTAAACCAACCCCAATTAGAAATTCAACTATACAAACCTTCTTCACAATCTATCTAACACATGCATTTCAGCTAACTAGCACATGTAAATGGAACTCTAACCAAAATCGAGTTAAGTTTCACAGATAGCACAGAGGTACGGGTACATTAAGTCCTATTTTTTAAACTTACCCTTTTATCATTTGTAATACAAGTATTGGCATTTACACCTCACTATTTTTTAAAAATGCTCGCGCCAGCCTGATTACAAATCCTAATTCCGCCACTAGTCAGTGGTGACTACATTTTAACCAACTGAGTCAACTCAATTGCGCATTGGCGCCTCGATCATTATGAACAAACAAACAAAATGAGAAAGAAAGTAACAAAAGGAGAAGGGTTAGTAAATAGAGAAGAAACCTGAATAGCATCAAGGGATTTGAGTTGAAGAGAATTGGGGTCGAAATCAGAGACGAGAAAGCAAAGGGGAGATTCACAATCAGGATTATATTTCATATGAAGAGTAATAGGACGACGAGTCTTGGTACCACCACCAACATGGTTGAATTGAAAACCCATTAAAGCTTCAACCAAAGCACTCTTACCATCAGTTTGATGGCCAACTACAAGAATAGCAGGTGCTTCAAATGGGGTCTCGAATTCTTGTGCTAAAGAATGAAGATCGTTATATGCTTCGTAAAGTTTCCATTGTTTCTCCATTTCTTCTCTTCTCTCCATTTTCTTACACTAACTAATGCTTGTTCTTCTTTTGTCTTTCTATTCTCTTGTTCGGGAGCGGCATGTGAATATGTGATTGTGTACACTCTCCACGACACAAATATGTGGGCTCTTTCTGGATTGGGTTTTCTTTTTGCTTTTTCTCTTTTGGAAATTTTACGATTTTTACATGATACCGCTTTGCTTTTTGAAACATACAATACACAGTTTATGGATTATACATCTGAGGTAATACCTCTTAATATCAATTTTCTGAGTTTTATATTAAAGTTTTTGAGTTTTATTTTAAATATCATCAGTTTGTAGTATTAAGTTTTTGAGTACATTTATTTAAAACATTAA
>VHZZ01005028.1:25636-37881 GCA_009801015.1 Silene noctiflora
GTAAAATACAACTTTGATATTAAAAATATTACATAGTATCTTTGTCATAATCTTGGAAGATCTTATAATATACTTTCCTAAAACTAAAAAAGATGTTGTGGACGCTCTAATATCGCTCGAAAAAATCCTCTTTTAATAATATATATAGATTATTCAATCCGTAACACGGGGAGGGGACCGGGAGGAGTTTGTCTAGCGAAGAGGAGGGGCCGAATGAGTAAGACGCGGAGAGAGTTAAAGGTTCGAGTTTCGAGAAGTCGAGAATACGAGGGAGCGTAACGGAATAGGGTTTGGAAGTGAGGGGTGGCGGAAGATGTAAATGTGATTTTTCTTGGTTTCGCGGGCGATGATCCATGGGCGGGAGGTGGGGTGTGAGTGTGGTGGTCGGATGAGGTAGACGGTGGTGTTATAGATGAAGTAGTGGGTGTCTCGGAATGCGGATTGGTCGGTGGGATGGGTGAGTGGTTTAGAGTTGGGAGTGGGTGGCTCCGATTCCGGCAGCGCACTCATTTTCGTGTCGTTTTTCGGTTTTCCTTTTTTCATTCTTTTCCGTCAGCGACGCTCTGCTTGGAGCAAAGAGTAGCTTAAGGGTGATGTTTCCCGCGCTCGGACCCTTTCAATTTTCTCAGAGAGTAGCTAATTAAATTGATTTTCGCAGTAAATTTTTGTGAATGCGTTGCTTTTTGTAAACTAATTTTCAATTGTATAAACCACCTAACAAAAAAAGAAAAGGATAGTATTACTTGTAGGGGGAGTCCATGAGGGGGTAGTCGAAGGGATAGAGGGAGGGTTGACGAGGTGAGCCTGACAGTTGGTATTTGGGCTGGTGGCGGATGGAAGTCTAGATCTATGCCGAAGACGCTTTATGTGCTGATTTGGTAGCAATACGAACTGCCCTCCTTTACTCCTTGGAGGCGGGATGGAATGATGTCTTCCTTGCTACTGAGTACTGACTGTGCTCGGGTTAGCAAGCTCATCTCCTTGAACAAGGTTGCCCCCTCTCGGATTACAAATTTGGTAAATGATTGCAGGGTGCTAAAGGATCGCTTCCAAGTTTGCAAACTTTCTTTCGAAGATAGGAGAACCAACCATATTGCTGACTTGTTAGCTAAGCACGCTAGGTTGTGTATGGATGATAGTGGAGCTATCCATGTTTTGTCTCATACCCGCCATGGATCGATCAAGCCTTATCTTTGGAAGGTCAGTAGTTGCGTCTCTTCTTTCTTTGTATTGGTTGTATCCCTGCTTTGCAATGTTAAACCTCTATTTGTTGTGTTTGTGTAGCTTATTGTCTTTACCTCTATTTGTTGTGTTTGTGTAGCTTATTGTCTTTGTGTTTCGCTAGGCAACTGGACATTATTTTTAGCCATAGCTTGTAGGCCTGTGTGTGGTAGCTTATTTGTAAGACTTATTTAAATTTATTTATGTTCCTTTCAACAAAAAAACAAAAAAAAAAAAGGATTTTCTCAACTGTATCTCTCAATTTTTTTGCGTTCTAAGGTGCATCCTTTTTTCTTTGTGATTTTTTTTTTTTGATGATAAATAACTCTTGCTTACGTGTTCAGTAAAAGGTGTTTTCTTTTGTCAAAAAACAAATCTCAAAAGACATCACTTGAAGAAAGTTCAGTTCAGCTTTATTTAATTTATAGAGGAAACAACAGTTTCCAACTTTCCATACAGCACTAACATCAAACAAGTCCCCAATGCCTCCTAACCATGTGACTGATCACAAACGAATGGAATTCACAATATCATTAACATGTTCACTGCAAGTTCGAACATTAATATACATAACTAGTAGCAATCAAAGTATTGGTTACTTGACAAAAACGTCACGACACTAAACTCCTCTCCTAACAGGACCGGAAAGCCGGAAAACTGGGTGCTAGAAACCAAAATCCATACGTTACAGCTAAGTGATTGGTCATTCACGACAGGCTCAAGTGAGCCCCGATCCTATGGGTTTGTCAAACTTAACTTGCCCATGAAAGGGAATCGTCATGGAAACCTCCGCTACCTCCTTCAACCGTTTGAATTCCTCCACAATAAGTTTGGTTAATTCGTCATGGAGGAATGCTTTCCGTACCTGGGCTTGGGAGCTTAACTGGATTAGATTTTTCAAGGATTCCAACGAAGGCTTGCTTTGATGTATTTTTTCAGCCTTCTCAACAAATGGAATCAACCAGTCAACTTTAAAATGAATGTATCTTAAATC
This sequence comes from Silene noctiflora, assembly GCA_009801015.1. Classification (NCBI taxonomy): domain Eukaryota; kingdom Viridiplantae; phylum Streptophyta; class Magnoliopsida; order Caryophyllales; family Caryophyllaceae; genus Silene; species Silene noctiflora. The sequence continues at coordinate 27,852 of VHZZ01005028.1, forward strand.
AGACAATGTCGAGACTAAATAATCAACTTGGCTATCAGTCAAGGACAGAGGTGAACTCCAATGCCCTATCAATGATTTCACTGTTACGTACAGCGCTGTTCTCTACAATGTTCCCGTGCTTCCGCCAAATCTTTTCCAAAGTTGAGACTGAATCAAACCTTATGTCAAATCCTTCAAATTTTGCAGTTGCAGAATCACTTTTGTGGCTCTACATGATGAATAAAAAGGAAGCTCTGAAGTTAGTAATGCCTTTTAGGAAAAGGCTTAATAAAGAATTATGGAGTATTTTGTACCATAGTCATAGAGGATGTAGAAGCCTTGGGTATCATAACACACTGAGTGATGTTTTTCCCCGAAGTCTCTGCAAGAATATATTGATCATCAACGTGAAAAGCCCACAATTAAGAAGCAAAGGAAGAAAATAAGGCATACGGCTATGATGTCAAGTGCTTTCAATTTAAAGTCATTACCTTCCTCAGTTGCATCAATCCCACTATTAATTCTAAGAAGAGTTCTCGTAACTTCTTCAACGGCAGAAAGAGGTGGTGTCAATGGTTCCTTTTGCAATGATGCATCACCCTTAATATTTGCTTCTTTAAAACGCATCTCTTCATCTTGCTTTTCCTGGCTGTTCGAAATCACATTGCATTTTTTTGTCCTCCTGATCCTGGCTATCTGAATCAGATTCCACCCCGCTGTCAAAATCCAATCCTTCATCCTCATCCTCATCCTCATCAGGGTCCCTTCATCAAGAACAAGGAGAACATTATTTTCATGTCAACACTATTGCACTCTACAGTGATACACTACCAAGTACCTACAACCTTCTAGTTTTTGTAACAATCAGATATACTACCCTTAAACATAACATAACGCCGTACTTATATACAAAATAAAGGTCATAGAGTCATGGGCACATTCCTAAAAGTATGACTTAATAATTAGGATAAACTAACGTTTATATATCCTTATAATACACACTTTTCAAAACAAAGTTATTATTTTAACCCCTATAAAACACTTTTGGCCACAATTTGCTAATTTTGGTGTGGAAAAAAATGCGAAGCTGCCAAATTAATTACGAACAATGGATATGTGACCATTAGAATATAACTTGAAACACTTTGATAAGGATATATAATTAGGGTTTTTATAACTTGAAATGGTCACATATACCCGTTTGAAAAAGTCTCCGTCCATGAAATGGTCACATATGCCCATGTGGCCATCTGAAACAAGAAAATTTACGAAAAGCTTTATTTGTGATGAAAATACCCTTGTTCTTTTGTTTCTATCTTGTCATCCCCATTGTTTTAATTATGGTGTCTTTAATTCAATTACTATAAATGAAGTATTATGTAATTCAATTACGGTTATTAGTTTAGGGTTTGTGTTCAAAGAGTTTCCGTTTTCAAATTATGCTAATCATATGGTCTTTGGTCCCTAGTTCCCTACTGGCGTTGTCACTTGTCACTTTCTAGAATTGTAAGTGGAACATCTAAGGACTAAGATAAATATAACTTGAAATAACTCCATAATTAGGGTTTTTATCAATAAAACTAAAGAGAATAACGCATGTAACATTACCCTAATTACAAACCGAAGTAATGATGAAGATTAAAGAAAATATTAGAGAAAATCGGGGATTACATACTTCGTCAAGTTCTGAAATTAATTACGAACAATGGATATGAGTTTTTGGCTATTTTTAGAGAAGGTGATGAAGAGTAGATTGAAATTAATTACGAACAATGGATATGTGACCATTTCATGATTAACTGTATTGTTAGTAACTTGTTTTTCAATAATGGTCACACTTAAATCTCTCATATTGTCTCAAACCAAAATCACTAGCAAAACCAACTCAAAGCTTTTTAGAAGACAAATCAATTTTGACAGAATCTTCCAATTTTTTTCACCTGAATCTTCCAATTTTATAAGGGCGTAAGGATTAATTTTATCAATAATACTGTACATTATTTTGATTACCTTTCTGATTTGCTAAAGAACTTTGATTCCGAATGTTTTTGAAACTCATCAGCAGAGAGCGACCGAACATTGAAAATCCAATCAGGAGGTGACCAATCAATCTTAGGAAAACCCGAATTCTCCGACGCCTCCCGAGCAAACCTCCCATCATCAAACCGAAAAACCGCAATATCATCCTCACTTCTCCGGATATTACCACTCTGGGTGAACTCCCAACAATTGTTCTCATACTGCGGAAACACAACTTCAGAAAATACAATGCAGTTCCAATACTCCCTTCCTGGAAACTTCCTCGACGCCCTTCCAAAAAAAGTAATAATCCCTGGCCATAAACAATACCTTATTACGGTATTACCATCAAACCCCGTAACTCTATCCCAATAAAAATCATTTTCTCGCCTTTTTGCTCGGCACTTTAGCATAAAAACGTTGAACAATTTCTATGTTATACGAACCACCAAGTACAAAGTTCCCCCGTCGACCGCAAACCGTTTTCGCCGCCCATTCCGTCCTGAATCGGAAGTTAGCGGTTCAAAAGCTATACTTTTACCAAGTCTATGATACTTGACTAACAATTTAGTAATCCCCTGCCTATCAACAACGTAAACCTTGTCTGAAAGCTGACAATGTCATCGAATTTGACGCCGCTGTCGTGTGATAACTTAACCCACGGAGAGGTGCCACTCCAAAACTTCCCCCAATTAAAGGGACGACAGCATTGGAGTTCACCACCGTCGTAAAAAGCGAACAAAGTATATTCGTAAACCCTAACACTCTCATAATTATTAGGCGGGGTGGGAAGGACGAGGAGTTTGTCGACGGAGTATAAGGACTCAAAAGCGAACGAGGCAGCGAGGGTGGAAAGGATGAAGTTGGGAGAAGTCGAGATTAGGAGGAAAGTTAAAAGAGTAGGTTTTGGAGGTGGAAGGGTGGAGAAGGATGAATGTGTATGTAACACCCCACACCTCAAGACACATTACCAAGGACTACTCTAGATATGAGAGTGCTATCATCTCGGTTATCCGAGGTAGTATACATCACAAAAACCATAATGAAAAATAATTAAGATTAACTTTATTTAAATGATAACAAACTCCCAAAAGAAAACCAATACAAATACAATCCAAAACCCAAAACTGTGACATCAAAATAAACTAAAGTGTATGTGTGGAAGCTAAAACTGTTAAGACTGGTGATGACTCTGCCCCTGCTAAGCCAACTACTCACCATCCCCGAATGGATCACCACGGTTTTGAAAACAGAAACAGGGTCAGTCAACTATACAATAATATACCATAGCATCACATAAAACGAACATCCAATGTAACCAGAACCACCACCTCCAAACTCCATAGTAACCAGTAACTGACTACACACCGAGGTGTGTAGCCCTGCCAGATTACCCATCGCAACAGGTAATCCATGCCGTCAGTGGGGACCGCAGCCTTACCACCAAAATCCCCGCTCACGAATGAGCGAACCCAAGTCCATTAATGTTCACACACTCCTTGCGTCGAGAAACACAAGAAGCAAACAATGAGGGTGAGACCATCTCTCGCAATGGCTCACAATACCATCTCCAAACTCCAACAATAACATTCATATAACAATCATATCATGAACATATCATAAACAGTAATAAAGATCGTCACATAGCTACATATATCATTCTACAGCCAACTGAGTAGGGAAAACCTACCTGATAAGCAATTCCAACAGCCACAGCAAGGAAATCGGAAAGCTTCTTCTACGAAGTCTCCTCTTATAACATAATTAATTAATCAAAACAACGAATAAGGCAATCTAATCCCAAAACTCCCAAATACTCTAATTAGGGTTTCGCTATCATACCATATAAACCATAAAAGACTAGATCAAAGACTTACCCAATTGATTACAAAAGCCAAGATGTGAAAATCCCCCAAAAAAGATGAATTCACGCCTTTAGATTGATAGAAAGTAGAAGTGAGCATTTCTACGTTGCTTTGTGTGTAAAAAGGTGATTTGAGAATGTTAAATGAAAAGACAAATAGCACTACCTCACGTTCTATTTATATCAAACCGCGTAAAAACATGTAACGAACTTGACATTTGGTCGAGTATGGGACACTCGATCGAGTACGCCTCATTCAACCGAGTGCTAACACATTCGTCTGAGTTTTCAACAAACAGGACTCTGACAGACCACTAGCTACTCGGTCGAGTAGCCCCTACTCGTCCGAGTAGACTAAGGTCACAAATCTGACTTATTACAGTCTTCCCTCCTTAAAACGAACTTCGTCCCCGAAGTTCAAACCCATGCCTGATAAAAAGGACACTAAAGCTGACCCAACACTAAAACATACTCAAACCATAACCAAACCAACCTGAAATACATATAAAAACTGACTCTAAACTGTCTCAAAACACATGTGATCATAACCTACCCCCCTAAAAAGAACAAGGTTACGTCCCCGTAACCAACCATACCTGATCGAAAAGATGTGGATACCAGCCTCATCTGCTTCTCAGGTTGCTTCTTCGACATAATGATTGGTCCATAACACCTTCAGTAACACTGTCTCACCATTCCTAGTCTTGCGCACCTTACGGTCCAAGATTTCCTTTGGTACCTCCATGTATGTCAAAGACTCATCCAACTCTATGTCCTCAACCTCTAGCATATAAGAAGGATCACTCACGTACTTCCGTAGCTGAGACATAAGAAACACATTATGCACACGGTTCAAAGCTGGTGGCATCGCCAAGCAATAAGCTACCCCACCAATCCGGTCCAAAATCTCATAAGGACCTATAAACTTCTGGCTCAACTTACCTCTCTTGCCAAAACACATAACGCCCCGCATAGGTGACACTTTCAAAAGAACTTTGTCACCGACCTGAAACTCGATATCCCTGTGATGCAAGTCGGTATAGCTCTTTTGCCGATCTTGAGCTGCTTTCATCTTTTGTCTAACCAACCGTACTTGCTCAATCATATCCTGCACCATTTGTGGTCCTAAAACCACAGCCTCAATACTGTCATCCCAACAAATAAGTGTAACACCCCGATACACCAAGGTGCCTTACCGAGGCCACCCTAGGCATAGAAGTGTTGCCATCTCGATTACCCGAGGCATTGTATATCAAATAGACCATAAAGAAACGTACTTTAGATAAATAAGTTTAACTGATTACAAAACCTAAAACCCAAAACTGTCTAATAAAAATACAAATGTTACAAACGGCAAACCAACTAAAAGTAATAAAATGTTCAAGACACAGCGGAAGACTTCTTGACATCTCGTGGTGACACAACCCAGATATCCCATGCGCTTCCATCTCATGCCTGCTCAATAACTGCTAACCATCCCCGAATGGATCACCACAATTTTTAAAACATTTAAACGGGTTCAGTTACTAAATACATAAAACAAGATACAAAAGGTACAACACACATATCACCCAACTCCATCACATCTCCACACACCTGACTACACACTAAAGTGTGTAGCCCTGCCAGAATACCCATCGCAACAAGTATTTCACGCCACCAGTGGGGGACCGCAGCCGCTCCCACCAAATCCCCGCTCATCTACTCCGAGCGAAAACCCAAGTTCCTTAATGTGCTCCCCTCCTGTGGCGGGTTCCACAGAGGGCGAATCAAGGGCGTGAAGCCACTCCCGCAAGTGACTCCACTCAGCCGAGGGCGCGCCTCACGAACCATAGACAAAACATCCAATCAAATTATACAACGACAATTACCAATACCATCAAGATCAACAATATTCACAATCATCACTAATCAACTAACAACACATGTATTCAATAACTTAGTAGAAAAACCCTACCTGAAGTGCAATCACCAACTAACAACCAAACGCAGCGGATCAAAAGCTTTCCTCTACGAAACCACCTCCTATAACCAAACATACAATCATGCAATTACCACTAAGCCAATCAAACACCTAAAACCCCCAAACCTACCTAATTAGGGTTTAACCAAAATTGACGGAACAACATAGAAAATGATACTAGGATATTACCCACAACGCTACGGATTCAACGACGTAAAGAACACTGAATTCCGACGACACAAGCCTTGGGATTTGATAGCAACGAGAAGATGAAGAAGAAGCAACGTAACTTGTTTTCTTTCTTGAAAGGTTTTAGAAAAGATAAAAGTGACAAAGGAACTGACGAAATATTTTAAATATTAAGCACGCGTTGCTAACAAAACCCGACAGAAATAACCCGTAAAAACGACTTACTCGATCGAGTAAGTGACTTACTCGATCGAGTGCCCCTTACTCGATCGAGTGCCACACGTACTCGATCGAGTACCCATCAGACAGGCTACTGATTTGAAACCACACTTACTTACTCGACAGAGTAAGCCCTGCTCGATAGAGTACCCAACAACACAGAAAACCGTATTATTACAATAAGACTCATGCATCTCCTCCCATAAAGAGCCTCAAAAGGTGTCATCTCAATAATGGTGTGGAAACTGTTGTTATTGTAATACCCGTCCTATTAGGGACCCGTTGACTGGCCTTAGACGTGTGTTTGACCATGGGATCCTTGTTAGAACGGGCCTTGAGACTTGGCACTTTTGGGTTCGGGGAGCTCGATTTTGCGTGGGCTACACGATCGAGTAGTCTAGTGACTCGATCGAGTAAAGGCCACTCGATCGTGTATGCCACATACTCGATCGAGTAAGTCGGGTTCAGCGTTTTAATATAAATCGCGAAGTCGTAAACACAAATCAGTTTCTTATTTTATTTCTCCTAAACCTAGATCGTCGACACCTTTATTTCCCATCATCTTTTCTCTAATCCTTCACCTTGAAGTCTACCATGAAGATGGAGGCTCGAGTCAGGTTGCGGTCTTGTCGCCGGTATGTCAGGCATAGGTAAGGCATCATCATCATCACCGTCATCCTTGAGTTTTGTGTGGATGGTGGTTGTTAGTAATAAGGGTACATCTTTGATGTTAGGTGTAGTGGATGGTTGTTTGTAAGTCGTAGGGATGTGATGTTAGTCGCGGATCGCTAAAGGTAGGTTTTCCTACTCAGTACTATTGTTGAATGATGCTATGTGTAGTGCGTGGTAATATAGATAGTTTAATATTTTGTTTTGTATGTGTTTGGGGTGCTTCCCCGATTGAGTGGATTCATTTGCGGGAATGGCTTCACGCCCTTGTTCGCCCCTTGTGGTTCTCATAACAAGGGGGATGTGCACATTAATGATCATTGGGTTATTCGCTCTATGGTTTTGAGGGGGGCTTAGATGGTAAGGCTGCGGTCCCCACTTGTGGTGTGGATTACTGGTTGCGATTGGTAATTTGGCAGGACTACACCTTGGTATCAGTCAGGTGGATAATGATGTACTGGAGTTGGAGTTTGTGCTTGTGTATGTTGTGATTGGTGTGATGTTCTCCAGTTACTGACCTTGTGTGGTGTTGTCTGTGTTTTCTTGTTATGTCTCTGCGGTGATCCTTATGGTGAGCAATTATTCATAGTAGGTGTTATTATGGAGCTTGCCCGGTTGCACTGGAGGGACGCATATTTTACCGAGTTGGCATATTTAGTCTTATCGTAGTTGGATAGATACACCAGTTGTATTCCTTTTATGTTGAGATAAATATGTAATTAACTTTAGTTATTTGTTTATTGACATTACGATATAATAATCATCGGGCAACCGAGATGGTAGCGCCCGTATCTTCTAGGGAAGGTCTGGTTAAGGCTCCTTGGTAGATGGGGGTGTTACAGTTATAGGAAAACTCAATCAAGTCCAATATATCCTCCCAGCTGCCCCCAAATTCCATAACACAAGCTCGCATCATATCCTCCAAAGTCTTGATAGTCTGCTCAGTTTTTCCATCTGTCGCAGGATGAAAAGTTGTGCTCATCTTCAGGGTAGTTCCCATTAATTCCTGCAACTCCTGCCAAAACTTAGATATAAACCGCGCATTCTGATCTGACACAATGCCTTTCGTTATACCATGCAATCGGACCACATTCTTTCTATACCCATTGGCTAATTGTAGCTTGCTACAAGTATCCTTCATTGGAATGAAATGAGCCGACTTCGTCAGTCGATTCACAATCACCCAAATCATATTGTTGCCCTGCTGAGTCCTTGGCAACCCCACAATAAAATCCATAGAAATAGATTCCCACTTCCACTCAGGTACCTCAAGTGACTGAATCTTACCTTGCGGTCTTCGCTGCTCTCCCTTGACCCTTGGACAAGTTAAACATCTAGCCACGAATTCAGTGGTCTCTCTTTTCATCCCAGGCCACCAAAAAGTCTTCTTCAGATCCTTGTAAAGTTTATCACCACCTGGATGCACTGAATAAGGAGTGCAATGAGCCTCAGTCATGATCATCTTCCTCGGCTCAACATCATTAGGTACACACCGCCTCCCATCGAATCGAACACCCCCATCAGCATGAACAGAAAACCTTAAAACAGTTCCCTTTTCCACCTCATCTCTCCACTCTCGGATCTTAGGATTATCAGCTTGTTTACTCTTGATCTCCTCATAAAGTTCAGGTTCCACTGTCAAGACCCTAAGAGTATCCCCCTTTCGAATCATGTGAATCCCCATCCCATTTACCTCATCCTTAAGTCGCATAAGAGACATAGCTGTGTATAAAGCATGCACACTCTTCCGACTTAATGCATCAGCAACAACATTGGCCTTCCCCTCATGATATATTATCTCCATATTATAGTCACCAATCAGCTTCATCCATCTCCTCTGACGCATATTCAGCTCCTTTTGGGTGAAGATGTATTTCAAGCTTTTATGATATGAAAACACCTAAAAGTCGCTCCATAAAGGTAGTGCCTCCAAATCGTCAAAGCAAAAACCACAGCACCCAACTTCAAGTCGTGAGTAGGGTAGTTCTCCTCAAAAGTCTTTAACTGTCTCGAAGCATAAGAGATTACCTCCCCATTCTGCATCAGCACACAACCCAACCCATTCTTCGAAGCATCGGTGTAGACTTCAAAATTCTCACTTCCCTCTGGCAAAGCTAAGGCAGGAGCTGTAGTAAAACGCTCCTTTAATGTTTGGAACGCCGTCTCATAACCCTCATCCCAGCGAAACTTGTTCTCCTTTCTCATTAATGGTGTCACAGGTCGAGCTATCTTCGAGAAATCCTTCACGAATCTCCTGTAATATCCCGCTAGACCTAAGAAACTCCGTACCTCAGCCACATTCTTTGGTGCTTCCCAGTTAGACACCGCCTCTATTTTGGTAGGATCCACAGCTACCCCATCTTTAGAGATCACATGGCCCAAAAAGGCCACCTTCTCGAGCCAGAACTCACACTTGGACAACTTAGCATAGAACTGGTTATCGCACAAAGTTTGCAATACCAGTCTCAGATGCTCCCCGTGCTCCTTTCTAGTCTTAGAATAGACTAGTATGTCATAAATGAAGACCACCACAAACCGATCCAAGAACTGATCGAAAACCCGGTTCATCAAATCCATGAAAACTGCTGGTGCATCGAACGGCATTACCACATACTCATAGTGACCATACCTCGATCGAAAAGTTGCCTTCGGTATATCCTTATCCCGGATCCTCAGCTGATGGTACCCCGACCTCAGATCAATCTTAGAAAACACCCCAGCCCCACTCAATTGGTCAAATGTATCGTCAATCCTCGATAAAGGATACATGTTCTTTAAGGTGTCATATGGTTCAATTCCTTGTAGTCGATGCACAACCTCAAACTGCCACCTTCTTATTCACAAATAAAACTGGAGCACCCTAAGGCGATACACTAGGTTTAATGTATCCTTTTTCTAGCAAGTCATCTAACTGCTTCTTCAACTCTGACAAATCTTTAGGACCCATACGGTACGGGGCCTTAGAGATAGGTCATGTCCCCGGCTTCAACTCCACACTGAAATCGATATCCCTCTGCGGTGGTAACCTCGGTATTGATATAGATATATTTAGTCGTGTTTCCCTTATCTTTTTGACTCATTTTGATGCGGTCTTCCGACCCTTTACTCGCTTTTGTGTCCCATATTTC
>VHZZ01005028.1:52515-66672 GCA_009801015.1 Silene noctiflora
ACAGACTCTCCCGACGGTATAAAGACTTCATCCCTTACAGACTCATACTCCCCCAAACCCATGGCCTTAGTATGACTCTTCGATACAAAAGAATGTGTTGCCCCCGAGTCAAATAAAACAAAAGAAGGAGTATTATTAACAAGGAATGTACCGGTGACCACTTGCGCATCCTCCTTTGCTGCTTGTTTATCCATCATGAACAGTTTGTCGCTGTTCTTTTGTCCTTCACCTTGCACCGTGTTAGCCGATGCAGTCCACTTAGTAACCGAGTTCTGGTTCCCATTTCCGTTCTGCCTTGGATAATTCCCACTGTTGTTGCGGTTGAAGTTACCAGTGTTGCCTTGACTCCCTTGGCTATGTCATGACCCAACTGGTCTGTTGCTAGCCATACTCTGACCCGGTCCTTGAGAAAACCCTCATCTGCGTTGTCCCTGGAAGTCGTTCCCACCAAGACTGGTATACTCGTGCCTCTTGTGGCCCGAACCGCCACAGTTGTAACAAGTCAAGCCCGAACCACCACTAAAGCTCCTACCACCCCGGCCTTCAAACGACGAGCCTCCACCAAAACCGAAGCCACCAGAGGAAGCCCTCCCCTGGTTATAGCTACCCCTCTTAAAACCCATATGTCCCGGCGCCTTCACTCTCAGCCTTCCTCTTCTCATGACCCTTCTCCTTGGCCTCTTTTGTCATATTCGTCAGTCTCTCTGCATTCTCATCTCTCTCATACACTTCTTTCAAGTCCGTGAGGACTCCAGAAGTCATCCTCTCAAGTATCTTCACTAATAGCCCCTTCTCGAAGCAGATAGTTAAGCTCAGCTGGTTCATCTCCATGTCGTCCACATAACGAGCCAACTCGTTGAATTTGCGGTAGTATTCCGCCACGGTCATCCCCTCAATCATCCAGAAAGAGTCAAAATCCTCCCTCAACTTGTTGCGACCATGCTCAGGAACGAATTGATGTCTCATAGCTTTCTTAAATTCAGCCCAGGGTATAGCAGGTTCTCCCTGGCTCCTATAGAACTCCCTCGTCGTCTCTCTCTCTCTCTCTATTCCACCAAACTCCGGCCTCATCCCTTAGGTAGAATGCAGCTTGTTCCACCTTCAGCTCCTCCGGGCAATTAACCACCTCAAGTACACTCTTCATTTCCCTATGCCAATTATCCAACAGGTTTAGCGCCCTCATGCCCTCATAGTTCGTAGGGTTGAAGCTAGAGATTGTGGTTCTCAATCATACGAGCCTCGATAAGAGCCTCGGTAAGAGCCTTCCCCATTGCCTTAAGAGCCTCGGTAAGAGCCTCATGTTGCTCAATCATACGAGCCACCTTATCAAGAGTCATCTCTGAAGCTTTCAAGTTCGCAGCTGATCTTTTAGGAGGCATCTTTAGCTATACAAGAAGAACAAGTTTAAGCACATAGCCTACGGCTCAAAACGAAAATATAACCCTCCAATAAGACACTCGGTCGAGTGACAAATGACACTCGGTTGAGTACAACCAACTCGGTCGAGTTCAACTGATCCAAAACCTGACCAGAATTACCCAGAAAACGCACTCGATCGAGTACGTAATGTACTAAGTCGACTTCACCCCACTCGATTGAGTGCCACGCATACTCGATCGAGTCGAAAACTTAAAGGGATTCTGTCCCAAAACACCAAATTACCCACTCGGTCGAGTGCCAGGAGCTCGGTCGAGTTGTCCATACTCGGTCGAGTCCCCTTCACTCGGTCGAGTCATGCCACTTACGTACTACCCCAATGCTTACAAATTACACACATAACTTAGCGTATTACTAATTCACATCATTCCTTTATCCATCACACTCCACAACGCAACAAATATCAAATCATGTACTCCACATATCTCCATACACTTCATACATATAAATCCGACATGTATATGAAACATATAACAAAGCATATAAACACACAACGACCCTTGACACCCCACCGTGACCGGTTAAAAGTTTTAAAGGCAATATTGCGGCCTATGAACATCTCCTTAGCCTTTGCGGTAGCCTTAAACAACTCCTTCTCGGGTTCATTTTATTTAGACACCCTAAGTTCATTGATTCATTGATTTTAGGTTCTAAATCACTGCTTTGATACCACTTTGTAGCACCCCCATACCTCAAGGCACCTTACCAAGGACTACCTCTAGACATGAGAGTGCTAACATCTCGGTTACCCGAGGTAGTGTACATCACAGAAACCATAATGAAACATAATTAAGATTAACTTTATTTAAATGATAACAAACTCCCAAAATAAAAACAATACAAATTAAATACAATCCAAAACCCAAAACTGTGACATCAAAATAAACTAAAGTGTGCGGAAGCTAAAACTGCTAAGACTGGTGATGACTCTGCCTGCCAATCCGCAGAAACATCAACAATGATAAGCATCATCACCTGCTAAGCCAACTGCTCACTATCCCCGAATGGATCACCACAATTTTGAAAACAGAAACGGGGTCAATCAACTATACAATAATATACCATAGCATCACATAAAACGAAGATCCAATGTAACCAGAAACACCACCTCCAAACTCCATAGTAACCAGTAACTGGCTACACACCGAGGTGTGTAGCCCTGTCAGATTACTCGTCGCAACAATGGGGGTGAGACCATCTCTCGCAATGGCTCACAATACCATCTCCAAACTCCAACAATAGCATCCATATAACAATCATATCATGGACATATCATAAACAGTAACAAAGATCGTCACATAGATACATATATCATTCTACAACCAACTGAGTAGGGAAACCCTACCTGATAAGCAATTCCAACAACCACGGCAAGGAAATAAAAAAGCTTCTTCTACGAAGTCTCCTCCTATAACATAATTAATGAATCAAAACAACGAATAAGGCAATCTAATCCCAAAAACCCCAAATAGTCTAATTAGGGTTTTGCTATCGTACCATATAAACTATAAAAGACTAGATCAAAGACTTACCCAATTGATTACAAAAACCAAGATGTGAAAATCCCCCAAGAAAGATGAATTCACGCCTTTGGATTGATAGAAAGTAGAAGTGAGCAGTTTTACGTTGCTTTGTATGTAAAAAGGTGATTTGAGAATGTTTTAAAATGAAAAGACAAATAACATTGCCTCACGTTCTATTTATATCAAACCGTGTAAAAACATGTAACGAACCGGACACTCGGTCGAGTACGGGACACTCGACCGAGTAAGCAACACTCGACCGAGTGTAGGACACTTGATCGAGTACGCCTCACTCGACCGAGTGCTAACACACTCGTCCAAGTCTTCAACAAACAGGACACTGACAAACCAGCCCAACTAGCTACTCGGTCGAGTAGCCGCTACTCGACCGAGTAGACTAAGGTCACAAATCTGATGTATTACAGTGTGGTTGTTTTTGATGAGTTGGCGGGTGATGATCCATGGGTAGGAAGAGGAGGAGGAGGAGAGTGATTGGGGTGGACGGATGAGGTAGACGGTTGTCGGGTAGATGTAGTAGTGGTGTGTTCGGAAGGTTGAGTTGTCAGTAAGGCAGGTGAATGGTTTGGTGATGGGTGTCTCCATTTGCTGCGCTAATCTTTTCTTCTTCTGCTTCTTCGTCTTTCTTCAATTGCAAGCCATTTACAACTTGTTTTAAAGCCAAGGAACTCTTGGAAGTTGGAGCAATTACTATATTTAGACTCCCCCTCGACATTTAGGTGACGGTCTCTAACTAACTTATTAAAATATTTTTTTTTTTCAGGTTTCAGAAGCAATGGCTGATTCGAATGAAGCCGACAAAGTTGTTGGAGAAGGCAAGGCTTTAGCGGATCGTGGAGTTGAAATTCCAATTACAATTATGAAAGAATTCTGAAAGGAGGAAAGCCGTGTCTTTTAAAAGGTTTATGCAAAGCCCTCCTGCATGACTTCCATAACACAAAAAGAAAAGATCAAAGCGGCAGGACACGAATGAATGCCGTAAAAACATGTCCCGGAGGAATCCGTTCGAGAAGTCGAATCATTTTCTGAGGCAAAAGGCCGTCAAACCGCTTTCTTGTAGGGGACGTTATCATTTCCTTTTTTTTTTTTTTTTTTTTACAAAGCTATTCTAAATCACAGTCTTACTGAGGTCTAAGCAAGTTTAAATGATAAAACAGATTGAATTTGATGTTTTTCAAGACTCATTATGAGTAGATTTTATAGGGTTCTTGACCTTGTCAAGTTCGTATGTAGTACACAATTATTTAAATTTTAATTTCATTAATAAGATTATCTAATTGTCTAACTAGTCATTTAGTTTAAAATTGTCCGTCACAAATGAGAATTTGTGTTTAAATAATCAGAATTTGTGTTTACATAATCACTACGATTAAATTTTATAATATTTTTCAAATATTAAATTTTTGTTTCCTTTACAAAGTTTAATTATTAATCATAGAATTCATAAATTCTGGTCCATTTGGTACGGACCTAGATCATTTTGTACAACAATTGATATCTCCTAAAACTTAAGGCTGACATATTCATATAAAACTTAAAATGGGTCAAGTAATGCCACACTTTGCTATCTAATCTATTCTGTTATGCCACTTATCAATCCTTACGCGAATGAATCACTTGCAAGCGCCAAGCAGCAGATTCATATACTTCATAGAGTACATGCTGCTGTATCAACAAACTCAGTTGTCTGACCTTGCTCCTACTGCCAATCTGCGATCTATGTTACTCCGGCTCCTCATATCACCTCGAATACCATGAGTAGCTGACGTCACATAGGAATCGCACTTAGAAAGAGTAGAGCATGGAATACCATTTTCTGAGTTAAACTGATCCAATCTCATGGGTCACACACACAGAAGGTATCAGTAAAAACGAAACACAATTCAGCAATGAAGACAACAGATCCGTAAAGAGGGAATACTTAACTAATTCTATTTGAATTGCTTTGTTTATATCTAGCCTCTCAAAATCAACAAGAAAATATGACACAAATAAGTCCCAAATGCCTCCTAACCAAGTGATTGGCCGACCACTAACAGATTAAATTCATGATAACATTAACAAGTTCGCTGCAAGTTCGAACACTAATATACACAACTGCACTAAACTTTCCTCCTAACATGAGCTGAAAAAAGGGTGACGGAAACCAAATTCCATATGCTGCAGCTAAGTGATTAGTCATTCACGATAGGCTCATGTGAGCCCTGATCCTAGGGGTTTGTCAAACTTAACTTTCCCACAAAAAGGAATCGTCTTGGAAATCTTTGCCATCTCCTCATTCCGTTTATTTTCCTCCACATCAAGTTTAGTTAATTCGTCAAGGAGGAATGCTTTGCGTTCCTGGGCTTTAGAGCTCAACTGACTGAGGATGTTCAAGGATTCCAACGAAGCTTTGCTTTGATGTATCTTTTCAGTCTTCTCAACAAATGGAATCAACAAGTCAACTTTAAAATGAATATATCTTAGATCAGACAATGTGGAGACTAAATAATCGGCTTGGCTATCACTCAAAGACAAGGGTGAATTGTCGTCGAGTATGCGTACTACATTGACAAGGGACTCTAATGCCCTAGCAATTATTTCACTGTTACGTACAGCGCAGGTTTCTACAATGTTCCCGTGCTTCTGCCAAATCTTTTCCAAGGTTGAGACTGAATCAAGCCTTACGTCAAATCCTTCAAATTTTGCTGTTGCAAAATCACTTTTGTGGCTCTACATAATGAACAAAAAGGAAGCACCGAAGCTGGTACCAATTTTAAAGAAAAAAAAATTATCTATTTGCCTCTATGACTCCTTAAATAGAGATCTTAGGGGGACGGATGCACACCTAAAGAGACACTACGAAGCAATTTTCGAACTCTATTTATTTACATCTATTTCTTGTATTACGCTCTTCTCTTGGTACACTTTTTACTCAAATGGCAACCCCCTTTAAATCCAAAAAGGAGTATTATTGCATAAAAAATATTTTGAAAATACAAATTTGTTTGAAAAAACATTGTCATATGTCAGTTGAGTTATTGAACATTGCATCGTAATCAAGAATCAAATTATAGAAGTATAGGACGTCTTCCAACGAAACAAAGTAAGAAAGAACTATTAAGTACCGCTGTTGTAGAGCCTGCGCAAGCTTTGAGCACCAACTCTCTGATGCTTTTCCTAAAGTTCTCTGCAAAATACATCAACATTAAAAATCAGCTGCCATGAACTTCGAGAAGAGAAAAGGCTCTTACGACATGTGTTAATAAGTCGAAATGTGAAACTTCCCTTTTTCAGTAGTTGAAAAAAATGTTTGACTGACAGTGTTTCCAGACCCGGTCTAAAAACGAAGGGGATACATGACATACATCCTCTTGCAATGATGCACCACCCTCGGTATTTTCATTTAAATGCAACTCGACATCCTCCTTTTCCTTACTGTTCAAATTAGACCTGTCAAACGGGTCGGGCGGGTCGGGTCCCGGGTCGGGTCGGATGCGGGTCGGATTAGGGTCAGAATACGGGTCAAGAAATAATTTATAACGTCTTTTTTAATCTATTTTTTTAATTAAAAAAATAAATTTTAAAAACGTAAAACACATTTAAAATTAATATTTTAATCATATTCAACGTTTACATTAGTTATTTCAACGTTTACATTAATTATATTGACATAATTATTGTAAAAGTGATATAAAATTGACTTTTTAGTTATGTTTGTAATTTTTAATAATAAAAAAACATTTTTTTAACAATTTTTTTCAAATATAATATAAAAATATTAATATTTTAATAAAAATCTTGATTTATCTATGACCCAACCGGTCGACCCGTTCGGGTCGGGTCTTGACTCTAAAATAACGGGTCATTTCGGGTCACGGGTCGAAAAAATCGGGTTTGTAACCCTAAAAAACGGGTCGGGTCGAGTTTTGACAGGTCTAGTTCAAATCACATTGCATTTTTTCATCCTCCTGATCCGGACTATCTGAATCACATTCTACCCAGTGTTGATCCTGATCTAGTTTGCCAAAATCAGACTCCACCTCTTCTTGCTCCTCCTCATCTTTACTCTCTGTATCCTTCAAATCAGATTCCATCGCTTCTTGTCCCTCCTCATCTTTACTATCTAAATCCTTCAAACGAGATTGCACCTCTTCACCATTCGTATCTCTACTATCAGAATCTGATCCTTCCTCCTCATCAGGTTCCCTTCACCAAGAAAAATGAAAACATTGTTTTTATGTCAGCACTCTTCTAGGTTAACCATTCTCATCAATGTGTAAGGATCACACACAATTTAGCAAACCATTAATTACGTTATTACGTATGTCACAACTTCGGAAAATAAGTACTCCGTATTCTATATCTTATTTAGCATACACCTAGCAGTAATACCAATCTACTTTCCTAAGCATAACATTAATTATACCACATTTTCATCACAATAAACATCATGAACATGCTATAAAACATAATAACACAATTTCAGTTGTAAACCTTTCTGATCCACTAGACGACTTTGATACCGAATGTTTCTTAAATTCATCAGCAGAGAACGATGAAGCATTCAAAATCCAATCAGGAGGTGACCAATCAATCTTAGGAAAACCCGATTTCTTCCCCTCCCCTTCCCGAACAAACCTCTCATCATCCAAACAAAAAACAGCAATATCATCCTCACATCTCCGGACATTATCACTCTCAGTAAACTCCCAACCATCCATCCCATACTGCGGAAACGCAGCCTCAGAAAACACAATGCAGTTCTTATACTCCCTCCCTGGAAACTTCCTCGACGCCCTCAGAAAAAAATAACAATCCCTCGCCATAAACAACACCTTATTACCACCAAATCCCCGAACCCTACCCCAATAAAAACTGGTCTTTCCTCGACTCTTCATCATAAAAATTTCAAACCTTTTCTCCTCCATACGAACCACCAAATACAGACTTCCACCATCAACCACAAACCGCTTCCTCCACCCAAACCGACCTGAACCGGGAGTAACCGATTCAAAAACAACAGTTTTACCAATATTAATCTTCCTAACAGTTTTATAATGATTAATCAATTTCACCAACCCCTGCCTATCCACCACATAAACCTTCCCTTCAAACTCAACAACATCATCAAACTTCTCGCCGCGGTGCTGCGTTAACTTAATCCACGGCCAAGTCGTCTTAACCGTCTTAACCCAATCCAAAACCCTAACATACCGAGCAATACCTTCCATCTCACCACCTCCATACAAAACAAACATAGTATAATCCGGCACACAAATACTACCGCAAGACGGGGATTTGAGCGGGAGGAGTTTATCTACAAAACCGAATGTGCCGAATGAATATGAGTTCGTTAGAGTAAACGGTTCGAGTTGCGAGAAATGGAGATTACGAGGAAGTGTAACGGAATAGGGTTTGGAGGTGAGAGGGTGGCGGAGAATGTAAGGGCCGTCTTTGGTGGTTTCGCGGGCGGTGATCCATGGGCGGGAGGAAGAGTGGGATTGTGGTGGGTGGATGAGGTGGACGGTGGTTGAGTAGACGTAGTAGCGGTAGGTAAAGAAGGCGGTTGCGACGGCAGCGTCGGTGAGATTGTTGAATGGTTTACTGGTGGGTGTTGGTGTCTCCGGTTTCAGCGGCGGAGACATTTTCGTGTTGTCTTTTGGCGCTTCTTCTTTCATTCTTGGCGCTTTTGACACTAGCAAAGTATAAATGCGCGGCATTTTTTATTTTATTTTATTTTTTGTTTAAAAGCATTATTAAAGGTTGATAATAGGTGGCACGAAACTGAATTCAACCCACCCGCCATAAACTCAACCTGATATCGGTATAATAAGATTAATGACTTTATAATTATTAAGTTTAATATTAATAACATTTGACTTAATGAAAACGTAAACAAACCAAATATTGCTTAATAACTAAAATCATTGGTAAAAATTGTATTAGGACAATAAACATTGACAATAGTCAGAAAGTCAGATTGATTACGACTCAGCCTTGTATATCAATTAACCTAAAATGACCCAAACCTAACTCAACTCAAAAGGGTACCTTGACCTGAACATGATGACCCGTTTCAAATCCGAGCAGCTGCCCAATAACCAATTTACCACCCCTAGATATGCCAAATAAGAAAAAAAAAATGTTTAAATTCCAAAACATTTGAGGGAGTCGCCTAATGCCATTTCAAATATATGAAGTCCCTTACATGACAGTGTCACAATAAATTATTTTGAGTACTTGTTAACAAGGTAACTAAAAGTAGTAATGAAATTACGAAAATAAAAATAAAGAATGAGATATTTAAATATTACGAAATACAAGAAACGACTAAATAGAAACCAATAGTCCAATCACATATTATAAAAATGGGTACCAATTAACAATCATAAGAAATATAAACCCAACAAAGTATGGGCAACATAAAAAGAGTACATTTTTGTGTATATTGAAGCCGTCTTTCAATAAAATCATACTGTCATACAATTAGATTAGCTGCATCAAATGCTCTTCGATTATGCATTCAGTTTTCATCTGAGATTCTGATCAACCCAAACTTGAGGAACTTGGACACAAGATTATTCAAGACCTTTATCAAAGAAGACGTGTTCTTGAACCCAGACTAGCAGACGAGACGAGCGTTAACACATTGCATATTTAATGTCATCTAGTCATGGTCAGATGTTGATGTCAGTTTCATCTTTGGTCCGGTCTAGCCGTTTCGGACTGAACCCATTGAACCATGGAACGCTTAACTACTTTTTAAATAATAATATGAAACAGCAAAAGAAAAGAGGCATATATGATAGCCTCTGCATTCTGCAAACAAGCCCACCAAAACATAATAAGCTGTTTTAGCTGATACAAATCATAAATTTCCAACATATAAACTGTTCACTTCAGCCAACATAAACAGAGGAGGTATCAGTAGAATCCAACAAAAATTCAGCAATGAAGACAGCAAATTCCTTACAACACTAGCATCATATATCCTAATTACCCCTAAAGATTATTTCTTGATAAACGAAAACTTATCACAACATTGATCATCGTACGGGAAGAAGGAAAATTAGAGTAAACTGGAAAGTCAACCTAAAATCTGGAACAAATCTCCAACTAGAAGAATGTTAACACAACATTGCCTCATAACCTTAATAACAAGCAATGCCGTAAAACGCTTCTAATTGTAGCTTCCTAATGGCGAAAACAAGTAATGTTGTGCTGTATACATTTCACACAACATTACAAACGATTGGAGAATTTTTTTTTTTACTCAATAAGTTTCAATGGGTTCTTTATACTTACGTCTCACACAACTTTTAGTAGTAGAGAGGCGGCACAAATTGGATGTAAATAGGTCACTAGTTTGAACTAAATAATTTGCCAAAACTAGGTGTAAACTAAAAACAAAAGTGCAAGAACCAACAGATTAACAGGCTGTATTACATACCGATTACAAGTACGCAAGTAGTAGTAGCAGATATGATTCAAGGCTCTTTTTCATAAGCCGAGAGAGTATCCAAGTAGTTCCTAGTTCCAACAGCCATTCAAGACAATATGCAGCTTCAAACTTCAAATCCCTGTAAGCTGCAATAACATTTTTCTACTTTCCAAAACTGACATCTCATTACTAACTTTTTGAGACTCAAATCCTGAAATAGACTAACCATAATAATTTCCCATTAATATATAAGGTGGGTTATGAGTAACAATCTCACAAGCTGTAGAAGTTAAAATACTCGTATGAGAATTTAAACCACAAATAAACCACAATTCATGAGCAATGATCAGGATCAAGTCCAAAATAAGCTCATATACCCACCTCTAAGTTCTAACATAATTATACACATAGCTAGTACCAACATCTAATGACTTCAAGTAGAACCTCGATGTAACTCATGAGAAACACAAAAATCTAAACCTAGCTCCTATCCTAGGGGGAGAATATAGTGACGCAAACAAGTCCTATCGGGCATATAACCCCCCCAAAATTGATAGGCCGATCATCAACACACTCACTCAGTGAGCCCCGCTCCTATAGGTTCATCAAACTTAACTTGCCCAGAAAAAGGAATCCTCTTGGACACCTTCGCCATCTCTTCCTTCAGTTTGTTTTCTTCCTCGTTGAGGTTAGCTAATTCGCTAAGGAGGATTGCTCTGCGTTCCTTAACTTGGGAACTTAACTGACTGAGATTGTTCAAAGATTCCACCAAAGGTTTGCTTCTATGTACTTTTAAAGCTTTTTCAACAAACGACACCAACCAGTAAACTTTGAAACATATGTTTCTTAGATCAGAAAGTGTGGAGGTTAAATAATCAGCTTGGCTGTCACTCAAGGACTGGGCTGGGTTGTCCTCGAGTAGTCGTACCATAATCGCCAGCGACTCCAACGCCCTAGCAACTATGTCACCACTACGCACAATGCTGTCTTTTATTATGTTCCCATGCTTCAGCCGGATCTTTTGCAAGGTTGGGACTAAATCAGACCTTATATCAAGTCCTTCAAATTTGGTAGTTGCTGAATCACTTTTGTGGCTCTGCGTAAAGAAGGAATAGGAATTGGTACAACCAGAAAAGATATACTCACTCCATCTTATATAAATTATCCTCATTTGACTTTGTTGACATAACAATGTGTATTTTGGAAAATATTTCTAACAATATACAGAAGTTTTAATAGTTTAAAGATATTATTGAGAAAATAATAATTTTTGATAGCCCCGACAATAAATTATTTACTTTGTATCCATCGCATATCCACAACGGGTGATCATTTAAAATCAAATGGGACATTTGGGAAGGCTTAATTACGAATTATTTTGTACCTCAGTCCTCGAGGATGTAGAAGCCTTAGGCATTGCTTGAGTCATGTTTTTCACTGAAGTCCCTGCAAGAATATATTGATCAAGTTGAAAAGTCTGCGGTCTAGAACCAAAGGAAGAGAAAAGAGCGCAAGGCCAGTATGGTATGTGTTCTTAATTTACAGTCATTACCTTCCTCCATTGCGTCATTTCCGCTATTCATTCTAAGAAGAGTTCTCGTAACTTCTTCTTCAACAGCAGAACCAGAAGGCGTGACATGGTCCTTTTGCAATGGTTCATCACCCTCAATGTTTGCTTCTTTAGAATGCATCTCTTCATCCTCCTTTTCCCGACTATTCGAATCACATTGCATTTTTTCACCCTCCTGATCCTTACTTTCTGAATCAGATTCTACCCCGCCTTGGTCCTGATCTTGACTGTTGAATTCAGTTTCCATCTCTTCTTGCTCCCCCTCATCTTTACTCTTTGTATTCTTTAAATTAGATTGCACCTCTCCATCATTCTTATCTCCACTATCAGAATCCAATCCTTTATCGTCATCAGGCTCCCTTCACCAAAAACAAGATAAACATTGTTTTCATGCTAGCAAGCGATTCTTGCACTGTACAATGATATCCTACCCAATACCTACAACCTTCTAGTTTTCGTAACAAATTCAGATATACCAATCAATCTACTACCCTAAACATAGCATAGCATAACAGATACACACAATACTTTTTTTCAAAAACATGTTCTAAAAGAAAGTATGCAGTAATAACAAATTACTTCAGTTATACCTTTCAGATTGACTAGAAGAAGACTCTGACTCTGAATGTTTCTTAAACGCATCAGCAGGGAACGAGGAAACATTGAAAATCCAATCAGGAGGTGACCAATCAATCTTAGGAAAACCCGAATTCTCCCACTCATCCTCCCGAGCAAACCTCTCATCACTCAACCGAAAAACAGCAATATCATCCTCACATCTGCGGACATTATCACTCTCAGAAAACTCCCAACCATCCTTCCCATACTGCGGAAACGCGGCCTCAGAAAACACAATGCAGTTCCTATACTCCCTCCCTGGGAACTTCCTCGACGCCCTAAGAAAGAAGTAATGATCCCTCGCCATAAACAGCACCTTTTTATCCCTAAATCTTTTAACCCTATCCCAACAAAAACAAGTCGTTCCTGGCCCCTTCAGCCTAAACACTTGGAACAATTTCTCCTCCGTACGAACCACCACGTACAGAACTCCCTCGTCGATCGCAAACCGTTTCCGCCACCCGAACTGTCTTGAACCAGGAGTTAGAGGTTCAAAAGTTAGAGATTTTCCCATGCTGATTTTCGCAACGGTTTTATAATGATTAACCAAATGGGTAATCCCCCGCCTATCAACCGCATAAACCTTATCCTGAAAATCGATAATGTCGTCGAATTTGTTGTGACCGTAGAACCAGGTCGTTAACTTGACCCACGGCGAGACGCCACTACCACTCTCGAGCTTATTATAGCGAGGACAGCCCTGGAGTTGACCGCCGCCGTATAAAGCGAACAAAGTACATTTGTCTACCGCATGACAAGGAATAGGTGTTGGGAGGACGAGGAGCTTGTCGACGGAATAAGGTTGGCGGAAAGCGTAGTAGACGGAGAGAGTAAGGGGATTGAGTTTTGAGATGTAGAAGTAACGAGGGAGGTTTAAAGAGTGAGGTTTGGAGGTGAGGGGGTGGCGGAAGAGGTCGGTGTAGTCCGCGGTGGTTTCGCGGGTGGTGATCCATGGACGGGAGGAGGAAGAGAGGGATTGCGGTGGTCGGAGGAGATAGACGTTAATGGCGTAGACAAGGTTAGGGGAATGACGCCGAGTGAAAGCTAATACGTCGGTACGAAGGGTGAATTTTTTCAAGGGTGGTGGTATACCTATTTCCTCCGCCGCATTCATCTTCGGGAGTTGTGTCTTCTTCTTCTTCAACTGCCGCCTTCTTTTTAAGCCACTACTCGCAGTCTCACTGTCTCTAACCTGAGACTCCATTTGTCGGTCAAGTGCGTGAGTCCAGTGGTGGTGGTGCGGCCGGCAATGGGAAAGAAAGTCAAAGAATCGGGTCTACGAATGATGTGAAATTGTACTCTTCCATACAAAACCAAACAGCCCCTAAATTTTTTTTTTTAACACTATTCATAAATGAAATAATTTTTCAAACTCTAAGCATTATTTAAGAAAAAATATAATTAGGTAAAATCTTGTTTTGATTCTCAAGTAAAATAAAAATATCAAACTTTTATATTTATAATTTTGGGATATTCTACATGGTACCCCTCAATTTTTCAACTTTTTACATGATACCCTACACTTTTTAAAACATACATGATACCCCTAATTGTTGTCATTATCACTA
>VHZZ01005031.1:61291-74022 GCA_009801015.1 Silene noctiflora
TACGTTATTATATCAACTTGCCTGTCTAATATTATAATGCTATGAAATTGAAAATAAATACTCTGTATGTCATTTTACTTCTCGCCAAACTACGTAAATAATAATTTATGTGCAACATTTTTGCGTGTCAGTGGAGGCAATAAAGATGTCAATATGTACCAAACAAACGAGGTTACATTATGTGTGTACTTTATACAATGAATCTCAAACGCACCCGTGATTTTCACGGGTACAAAAACTAGTTTTTAATATAAACATGGAGAATATTTACAAGAATAATGAGATGGCGCCACCGAGTAATACTTAAACTAAGCGCCACTCGGGGCATAATAGTAAATTTCTTGTGTATTTTCATTTCCCTCCCTTAAATTTTGAATTTCAAGCTAATTGAAAGAAAAGGGAAATTTAGAAAATTAAAGATTTTGTAATTAGTTAGTTATAATTATAATACCCATAAAAGAATCTTTCAATGCGTCAATGATGCCATATTTGTAGAATTTCTGGTAATGTTCAACAAACAAAGCAGACCATATGATCTTCATCATTTGTATTAAGGAACATAATCATCCTGATTCATTGTATCATTCTTGTTATCATTTGTAATCTTTCTATATCTTTATTGTTATCTTGTTTCCTTAGCATTAGGCTTAGAATAAGTTTTAGTTATTTTGTTTCCTATTTTTATATAATTCTAGTTGCTTCTATTGTAGTATATATACCTTTTTAACACTTCCTCATTAATTAAGTTCTACAGTTAATCAAATTCTCTCTTATACATCTTTCGTTTACTTTGATTTGAAGAATTTGGTTAATTTTAATACCGTTCTCTTTGAAAAGGGTTCTAAATTTCTAATGTACAAGTTTTATATGATATGATGTTTCCGCCATCATATTTGCTTTGTTTTCTTCAAAACCGCTTTTAATTATTAGGAAGGTTTGAATTGTTTTATTTCGACGGTGTAACACCCTAATTTATTCAGGAGACTTTAATAAGACATTCTCAAGTCAATAGAAGTGTTACTATCTCAGTTGCCTGAGGTAGTGAATATAAAAGACAAACAATTCCAAGTACTTTAAAGAAATTAAGTGACATTATAATAAAATAAACTCGAATGGTCTTATTACAATTTTCCAAACCAACTGAATAATTATATAAATACAACGTAACGAAATTACTAAATAGTGTCCTATGTAATACAAGGCGGTAACTAGACTCCTGTGTTGCGTCATCCTCACGTCCCAAGTATCCAACCACATCCAGCACAACAACTAAATCAAACCTATTAATTTATCTACTCCTCATTTAATCAAAAATTATCAAATGGATCATAACCGGTCTCCCAAGAATAGGTAACAATTTTTAACATAGGACACAAACAAGTCAACTAAAAGGTCGAGTAGAATAACTAAAGAATACATGATATAATAATTAATAAGACTTCTGCAAAAGAACAATATAAGAGAAGCGGTAAATATCAACACCAACACCACCGCGCCTCTTGACCGTGGCTCACGTCGCCCTCAACCGACAAAACACAAATAAAAGATTCAGGACCACCGCCACTCCCAAAAACCTGTTGTGCCTAGCTTATACATTACTCAGGTCCACAGCTCTTTCATATCCCCGTGTCAGGCCTATACAATTCAGGTCCACAACCGCGGTGATGCCTAACCTATACAATAATCAAAATAACCACGAGGTACTCCTCCTCCAACAACAACAAGGTCATAATATGAATTTCAACATTAAGATACAATAAAGATAATAATTTTATGCTTATAAGACAAACAACCGATTGTAAGACAAACAACGATATTTATAAGACGGTAACATCCATACCAATGCAAGTATCACTCCAATTATGTGATTATAACACAAACAACTGATTGTAAGACAAATACATCAACAATTAAGCGTGATTGAGTAATTAACCTACTTTTTAGCAAATCCTTCAAGTAAATAAGCAAAGAATTCAATTAGAAAGCTTCCTCCACCTAATTAAGACAACAATAGCATAATTATATTTTACTCCTTTTTGAAATCCATATTTTTAAAATTACTCCCTTTTGAAATTTTTTTCCTAAAATTACTTCCTTAAGTTGCATTTTTTTTCCTAAAATTGCTTTCAAACTCCAATTTAAGTGATTTATTTTGCATGTTTTTGAATTTATTCCGTTTGTGTCTTAGCAAATTAATAATTTAAAAGGTATAACTATGTAGAGAAATGGAGAGAAAGTTCAAAATCATACGAAATAAGTCACATAAATGGAGTTTTGAAGCAATTTTAATAAAAAATGCAATTTTAGGGAGTAATTTTAGGAAAAAAAATGTAACTTTAGAGAGTAATTTTAGGAAAAAATTTGCAAAAGGGAGTAATTTTAAAAATGTGGATTTCAAAAAAGAGTAAAATCTAATTATCTGTAATTATAATCTATACTTATTATGCGAATTTAGATTCAATTCTACCCAAAACAACACACTAAAACCTCGGTCAACCCATGGCAAACCGGGGTAGTCAATGGCAGTCTTCGGTGGTCAAACCACCCTTACGATAGTCGGTCAAGGTCGGTCAGTCTCATGGTCAAGGGTCAGTGGTCAAACTACAAACGTAAATAATTGACTAACGGCGAGATTAGGTGACTTACAATAATTAGATATAAGGCAAGATGAAAGTCATCTTAAAATTTGTCTCAAATAAGTTATCTCACAAGTCTCGCTTTTATCTCTCTATTTTTCAACATTATAAAAGATGAGTAAAGTGATTTAAGGTAGATGTGGTTGGGTATATATAGAGACAAGGGAAGATTCTAGAGTTTAGAAATATAAATAATACTGTCTCGTATTCTATATTTTCTTCCCCTTTTCTTATTACACAAGAAATAAGAAAGTAAATTTGGACCACGCAAAACACACTACTCCACATGTCATTGAATTTAGGCCACACATATCATCCAAAAAAGGAAATAGGGAAGAAAATCCGTCACATGTCATTGAATTTAGGCCACACATATCATCCAAAAAAGGAAATAGGGAAGAAAATCCGAATAACCGAATAAGGAAATAGGGAAGAAAATCCGAATAAGAAAATCCGAATAACCGAAAATCCAAACAAAGACCTCCCCTTACCTTCTCCACCAAACCGCTTGTCACCCCTTCCTATATATATATATATATTTTTTTTCTTTCTTTCTAGAAGACAATAGCTAATATAATTACCCATTTCACATTTTTAATCTAAAACCATAATATACCTTGCCCAAGTTGGACTTTGGCTTTGACTTAAAAATAGGAAGTATTACAGACGGTGTAATAGCCCCTCTAAAAGGCTAGTTATTCGATCGAGTGACTCAAGAAGACTCGGTCGAGTGAGGTGTACCCGATCGAGTCAGCCAATATTTGGGACGGTCGATTTTCTTATTGTTTTAATCATTAGTTATTCTTGTTCATCTCTAATATTTCACTAAACCCTATTGGGAGCCTTAACTCAATTTATAATCACCTATTGCCTTATTCCTATCATTTTAACCGTCTAAATAGAGAAAAGGAAAATTTGTTCAATAGATTGAATTGGGGATGTTCTATCTATCTCAATCTTGATGGATTATTCCTTTGTAAGTTGGTTCTTTATATATCTTAAGGTAGTTATTCGTCGTTCTTATGACCATTCTTCTCAATAAGATTATCCCCTGAACCTAGAAATTGAGGGAAAATTGGGAAAGTAGATAGATATGAATGATTGAATAGAATAATTAGTAATTATATGTAACTGCTAATGTAGGTGACAGTTTCATCGAGGATTTTTATTGAGATCGCTTTGTGGAGATGGGCCACCAGCGCCGCGCGCACCCGCGCGTTGGAGAGTTTGAGGCAACGGTACTTCTCCCACGAAACTTTGTGTTGAAAAAGAACGTCATGGGTCGTTACCAATTTAAAAGGCATTGAAACCGGTGAATGGTTTGAACAAGCCTGCATTTGTGAAGTCGCCACCAATTTTTGTGGATAATTGGATCTGTTCGAATACTTCGTATCATGTCAAGACACAAAGTAATAACATGAACACTAAGAAATTCGTCGCCCTTGGCATTCCATGTCTAGAATGACTCTCGCGATGCCAATGAACACTAGTGTTCACAGATATCTGAGTAAGGGGTGAGGGTACGTATTAGGAAGCTCTTATTAAAACATTTAATCCCGCCCGCCTTGATAGCGGCCTCACACAAGTAATTGATTAATCCTAACATGTGAACTTAGACTAAGTCGGTTAACAAAGAATTAGCATATAATTAGGTCAAAATAGGGAGTTTAGATTACTTACATGTGAATGCCAAATAAATAAATCATGCAAGATAAAAAAATATAAACTACAAAAGAACAAATTACAAAAGGATTCCGTCGTAAATATATTCGAAAGAAAATATAAGAAAAAGAATATAAAAAAAAATAAATTAAAAGATAAAACAGAACATATTAGGGCGATAATATGTATCATAGTTGATTAAAAACCCAATTATAAAAGCTACGACAAAACGAGACGAGTTCAGAGGCAGAAACCAGCCCATAACAAGCGCATCACATGATGCGTTTTCTGGAAGAGGAGCATCAGTTATTGCATCTGTTGTAGAACTGGACTCTGACTGTGAAAGTCAGACCTGTGTTCGTTAGTTGTTCATTGATTGAATTTATATCGATTATTGGCATTAGACTAAAAGTTGAAGTGATTTATACAGATTATTTACATAAAAATAAAAGACATATGTACCAAAGGTCGAATTTTAATGATTTGGTATGGGAAAATCGAACCATTGAAACCCGGATTTGAATAAAAGACAAAAACCCACAAATATTGAATTATAACGGATTTAGGTCGAAAAGCATCTTATAAAATAAAATAGGAAACAAAAATTTACAAAAGGAAGAAAGAAATTGAAAGAAAGAATAAAAAGACGAAACGACTAGTACTCGAGGAAGAAGAAGAAGAGCAACAGCAGCTAAGCAGCCTCTAGAAGAGGCGTAGCAGATGCTGCGACTGTTCTAGAAGGCGCAGCTGCTCCTACGATTCTTCTTGACGGTCTTTTCCTGCTGTTTCTTTAATACGATTAAAAACTATGGTTTTCAAGACGATTTTGAGTATATTTTCGACGTAAACTCTTACATAATTTATAAAAGCAGTAAATAAAGCATAAATAGGGATTTTACACCCTCAGACATACATGTTTACGAAGCGAGATTGACTAAAACGACGTTAGTGATTGCTCGACTCGATGTAAAACGAAGATGTCCTCGAAAGAGGAAAGTAAAAAGTTGATTGAGATTGATTAATTAAGTGTAGTGGTCAAATTGGTCGGTCTATGCAAATGTGACTGGTACCTAGAATGATCTAGGCTTATGTGGTCGAGTGGAGCAAGCACGTAAGCGTTGTAGCAAAAGCACGTGGTTTTAGAATGCAAAGAGAGAAGAGAAGGGGCGGACACTCGCGTGAAGAATATGTGAGACGAAGATCTCTATTTATACTAATCACGAGGTAAGAGTTTTGGAAGAATTAAAATACGGAAAGAAATCCGCAAAGATTTGGATACTGCTGGAATCAATCTAAGGAAGAGGCGCGACAGGTTGTGCGTCCTCTCCTGGTGCTTTTTCTCCTTCAGCATCAAAGTTTTTACGCGCTTTCAGAGTTTGGAAATGATTTGTTTTCCTCATTTCATCAAAATACGAAAATTTCTATAACAACCCGACCTGCTACGTTGTAACACAACCCCAATAAGATGAGGTGTGCACCTTTGGGAACATTATTTGTCCTCACTTAAGCCCAAAAGCACAAGGCCTTGTTACTAAGTGGTGGGTGGAATCCTTTATAAACATCTCACAGGCTCCATATTTTCCCGATGTGGGACAAATTTCCTCTTAATTTCATGGGGTGTTACAAACTCCCCCACTTAAAGAACAAAACGTCCTCGTTGTACCTCAAAGCTGAACACAGCCAAGCCCAGAATCAAGAATTCACCCCCGCTAGGTGTGTAACCCGGGTCCTCCTGGCCCCAGGCTCACCACACGGTCGCAGGGTTTGCTCTGATACCATTTATAACAACCCGACCCGCCACGTTGTAACACAACCCCAATAAGATGAGATGTGCACCTTTGGGCCCATTCTTTGTCGTCACTTAAGCCCAAAAGAACAAGGTCTTGTTACTAAGTGGTTGGTGGAATCCTTTATAAACATCTCACAAGCTCCATATTTTCCCGATGTGGGACAAATTTCCTGTTAATTTCATGGGGTATTACATTTTCGAAATCTTATGATATTTAAATATTATTTAGGATTTCTAGAAATATCCCGACTCATATGTGAGATGGTTTTGAGAAAATAAAGACGGTTTCTAAAAATGTAGACGGTTTTTGACCCGGACTCCAAATGTACTCTAATTACTGTCAAAACAACTGTATCGGCACGTAGACGACAACAAAGGAGTTGACACGACTATTTGAGCAATTATTTGTCGACTAATTAAGGAAATTTCATATCATCGCTTCATATATTAAACATGCAACCCAATCATCACTGGGTGTTTGGCGAAAGGAGCAGAAACGAGGTATCTACAGAGCCCCCACTTTGACTGACACTTGGACAAGGCGAAAGTAAAAGTATAGCCTTCAAGTCAATCGAAGATTATAACCTGAAGACTATGGAGAAGCGAGGCGGTTCAAGGGGACTGAACCAAGGACCTGTCGTCGGGAAGATTTTAGAGTATGTCGACTTCCGGGGAGGATCGTTTAAAGTCCAATAGACTACGTAAGGAAGCTCGCCAGCCATAAGAAGAAATCATACTTGAGACTCCATGGGGAATAACATGACGTAGATAGCAGGAGATCATTAGGACCTCCGGAGAAATGAGAAGAACGGCTTTTCTGAAACCGTTGGTGAGAGTAACTCGGCAAAAAAAAAAAATTAGGTCGATGTTTTAATCTACTTGCATCAGTTGGAAGCAAATTCGAGAGAAATTTGGCGAAAAATAGGTCGAGGTTTGAATCTGCTTGCATTAGTTGGAAGAAAATTCGCAACAGGATGTTGGTAGAAACTACTGGGGAGATAATAATAGGACGGGCTTTCTAAGAACCGTCTAAGAGAATAAGCTTGCATTGGTTGGAAGCAAATTCTGTTTGATCAAAGAATACATGAGTTGTATACGGCAATGTACTCTCACTAGGAAGAAATATGTGTAATCCGCTAAGGAATGATGAATTTGACGGGAAAATATACCCGTAGAAGATAATTTACAAAAAT
Organism: Silene noctiflora; assembly: GCA_009801015.1. NCBI lineage: Eukaryota > Viridiplantae > Streptophyta > Magnoliopsida > Caryophyllales > Caryophyllaceae > Silene > Silene noctiflora. Next base: position 68,572 of record VHZZ01005031.1, read on the forward strand.
GACTCGAAACTCATAAAGAAACGTTTAAAACAAAAACGGATAAAGGTAGGACCCACAAGTAACGAACTTGTAACGACCTAAAAGCAGGAAACTTGCTGGGGAAAAGGGCGCAGCAGGAGCTGCGATCTCAGGAAGGGGCGCATCAGGTGCTGCATTTTCTCCCGAGCTCGTCCAAGTCTGATAAAAACTGGAATTAAGCACGATACAATATTCATTTTATTTTGACATTTCGTTTTACAATAACACAAAATAACTCGAAATATTCATCAATCATCATATCAATTTGATCAAAATTTTCCCTAACTTATGACTAATCCAGGTATACATCCTGTCTTTAGCTTTAATTGCATTTGTGGCTTGATTTGTGTTTCGAAATTGGGTTTATGTACCCAATTGTGTCGAAAATTTGGGGCTTCTGCCTCAAATGAATTTGTTTCTCGAAATTGACATTAGAACTGAGTAGTAGACCTTTCTAGGATCACAAACAATTGTTCACTTCGAATTTTCGTCAAGTATAGATGAGATGGTAGCAAAATGTGACGGTTTTAGGCTAAAGCTGCTTAAATGGCTTGAAAATGACCTTAAACTAGTCGGAAATCGAGGAAACTTGATGTTTTGGAACCCTTGGATTATGGGTAAACTTGATATCATGTCGGAATTTCAGTTTCTGACTGCTCTTCCGGGGACACTTTTTGTGTTGGTTTAGGCTGTTTATAGCGAAATGCTGCCGAATTTTCAACTCATCGTCATCATTTGGGATGTTTAAGACACGTAGGAACGTAGTATAAATGTACTTGTCCATTTGTTCAGGAAAGAAACTCGAAATAATTCGAAATCAGCTCGAAAATGGCCTGAAATGACACAAAATGACTTGTAATGTTCATTTTTGCAGAGGATATGCCTTCGACGTCAAGATGTGACTTCATAGAAAATGAATTTGACCTTTCCTTGGCTCTTATGGTGCACACGGGCGTCCAGGAGGACGAGGACGAGGAGGAGGAGGGGTTGCCCTAGAGGGCAAGCCTTAGGATAGGTGGTCGTCAGCCTGCTCGGGCGCCTGAGTGGGCTGACAAATGGGATGCTCAACATCTTATTTAGGCTGCAGAGAACCACTTGTTGTACCGAGCGGCAAGGATTCTTGTACCCTTTCAAATTTCCGATTTTCTAACTTTTAAATCTTCTTTTCTTTCGAAAAAACTTTGCTAATATGTAATGTTTGAATTTTGCAGGAGGCGGGAAACATGAGTTCGTTCTCAGGGTTCAATACCATGATAGAGGCCTACGAGAGGTTGACGGAGTAGGATAGAGGTATCCTCGACGGTGGTGCCTTCGGTGCTTTGGTACGGGCCTTACGCGAGATTCGTGCTAGGAAGATCCGTGCCAACATGTGTTTGATCCCGGCGTTCCTAGATCGTTTATGGGACACGACCTCGACATTTCATATGTCGTTCGGCGAGATTAGGGTCACTTTGGAGGACTTCGGCATGATCTCCGCTCTGCCGTTCGGAGATAAGCCGATAGTGTGGCCCGAGATGGCCATGAGGGTTGATTCGGCTAAGGCGAGAAGGCTGGTGGGATTGCCTTTGCCCAAGGTCGCGGCTAGGATACCCGTCCTGGTTCCAAGTTCTTACATCAAGGATTATTTTGACGGGAAGACTTTACCTAGAGTACAACTGACCGAGTGAGGGAGTTGGATGACTCTTCCGCTGTGTACGGCTGAGCAGCGAGCTCATTTGTAGCTCTGGTGGTTCTTCTCTTCGATTTACTTTGGGGACAAGGGGGAGAGGCTTTCGACGAAGCTTCTTCCTTTTCTTGCTGACTTGGGTGGCCTAGATAGTCTGGACTGGGTCACCCCTAGTTTTGTGGTCCTCACTCGGTACATGAGGGCCATGGTGCATCCCGAGCTGCTAGAGAGAGGGATGTCGTCTACTACTGTTGGTCCAGGACTTGTTTTGGAGGTATGAACCTTCCTTTTCCCTTTTATTTCTTCATTTATAGGAATAGAAATGGAATAAAAGTGTTTGTCTCCCCTTCCCTTTCGCATATTTATCAAGATTTCCTTGTATGAATAAGAATATGACCGAATAAAGATGCAAAGCTGATATAGAACAAATAAATGATATGTAAATAAATGATTATTCACTTTCGTTGACGAATGTAGATAAGTAAATGATTACTTAATAAACAAATGATTATTTATTCAAAATTTCTGGCGAAATGAAGGATCATCGTAGATAAGTAAAGGATTACTTAATAGGTAAACTTAACATGTAAACAAGTGACTTGGTAAATGAACGATCATTTAAAATCTCCTTTCCTTTATTTAGGCCTGGATCTACTCGTACCTCTCTGGTTTTGTGCCCACGAGGACGGCTGACGTTCCCAGAGAGTACCCTGTCGTGAGAGACTGGATCATCTATAAAAAGAAGAGCCAACGTTCTTCTTACGACACCTGTAGGAGGGGTGTCAACGCTTTGCAGCTTGACAACGTAAGCCTTCTTTCTAGTCTTCGTTTATTGCCCATTTTCATTATTTTTTTCGCTGTTGTTTGTCTGACCCTTGAAGTTTGACTTCAGTGGGTGACAAGGCCTTGGGAGGACTACACTGGGGTACCAGCCTTTGGGGCTGAGGTACTTAGGCCTAAGAGCTCAAGTAGACTCCTTTTCGCGACTCCCATGGCGCCTGTTTGGTACTTAGGCGAGCGCCTGGCTAGGCAGTGTCTCTGTGACACTTTCACCGTCCCCGTCGATCTAATACAGACGATGTTTAGGGGCCTACTGAGGCGGAGAGAACTACTGTCCTTGCCGGAGTTGCCAACGACACCCTAATTCTTTCCGAGCTAGAGTACTCAGAGTTTGTCTTGAGGAGGTTGGCGCATTGGCCGATCGTGGTGAGTATTGTTTCTGCTTATTTAGAATTCGATTTTCTTTTGAGAGGAAAATAGCGTTGATATTGCTGCGTTTGACAGGAGATCGACATTGCTGGCGTCGAGCCCCCAGCCTTTCCTGAGACCTTGGAGTACGTGGCGCCGACTGGCGTGACGGTGTCCATGGAGGTCCCTTTCTTCTCTGAAGCAGTGACTGAGGCTGGCCTCGATTAGTGGCAACACGTCGTGAGGAGGGTAAGTTTTTAGTTTTACCTTTTATCTATTTTTTCCTCAATATAGCATGTACGAACATGAAATGAGACTTGATTTGGTTTGAAAATGCAGGTTGTAAAACCCCAATTATCCGGCCAAGATAATCGAAATGTTACCATCTCGGTTTCCCGAGGTAGTGTTTTGGAGATACAATCAGGAAGCCTTTATTATAATAATGATTTAGTGACTATCTAAGAAGACTGTCTCATGCCGACTCGACTCCAAGTCCCAAGCGCGGCCCAAAACCTGATCACATCAACAAGCAAAACCTGTACTCAACCTGCTCCCCATATTATCGGAAATATCATATGGATCGACACAGGTCACCCCGGAAATAGGTGACAATTTACACAACACACAACATGTCAGTTTTAATAAATAGTATGAGACACGATATACGAAATATGATTATGCAATACGAAAATGAAATGCATCTGATACAACCTCCAACCACACCACACCGGTACTGGGAGACACCCAGGCGTACCCACAACCCGGTGACGGCACCGCAGCACCGCCCACCAAAACAGCCGGACCGTAGCCCGTAAAAAGGTACTCCGGACACACCGGTAGGACCGGGCCCGAGAGCGACTCGGTTCCCCTGCCATACGACGTGACTCACCTCACGTGTACCTCCATTACTCAATCCATTAATGTGTACATCCCCCTCGGAGTGGGAAGTTCCGAGAGCGACCCGAGCGTGAGACGGTCTCCCAACCGCCTTGTCTCCAAAAGAACGAGTAACACCACCGTACACCGCCAATAACCTCCACAATACATATATCACATTATGCATGACCAACACGATAAATGCAAGATACCACTCTACATGTCAATTGCCGACTCATCATGATACACGGTCCCAATTACGATATATGAATTACGATAAACATGTTATAATGCAATGACATTCAATATGGACTCATAGAATAATCCAAAAACATATATTGAAACCGAGTAGGATTAACCTACCTTTTAGCAATCTAGCATAGTCAAAAAATAAGCAACGGATAAAAATGCGCTCCTCCACAAAGTCGGCACCTAATTACGTTAATTAAATATAATTACTAACAAATCTAATTAAATTAAATATGTAATTTAAATAAATAAAACCCTTCTAAAAACACTACCCAAACCCGTCTCATACTTGGTCAACGCTCCACGCTCCACCATCGGCGGCCGCCACCGTGGGCCACCACCTCTAGCCTTGGTGGCCACAACCAGTAGCCCCAGCGATAGTCCAACAACACCAACGACGGCAACAACAACAAGTAACAACAACAACGACACAACACACCAACACTGTAACACCCCCACACACCAAGGTGCCTTACCTAGGCCACCTTAGGCACATGAGTGCTACCATCTCGGTCTCCCGAGACAATGATAATCAAATAGACAATAACGAAACTTGTTTAATTAAATAATTTAACTGATTACAACTGTTTATCAAAAACTGTCTCAAACAGAAGTACAAGAGTCTCAAAGGTCTAACAACCAACTACGAAACTAGACACAACGGAAGACTTCTAATCTCGTGAAGAACACCCAGCCATCCCAAGCGCGTGCATATCAAGCCTGCTTAACAACTGCTCACCATACCCGCATGGATCATCACAGATTTCAAACACAAAACGGGGTCAGTTACTGATAACACAAACCAAACATAGCAACACAGCACAAGCCACACCAACTCACCAACTCCACCAACTCCACTCCATATCACTGACTACACACCCAAGATGTGTAGCCCTTCCAGTGAGGGACCGCAGCCGTTCCCACCTAAGCCCCGCTCATCTTATCCGAGCGAAAACCCAAGTTCATTAATGTGCACATCCCCTCCCGTGGTGGGTTCCACGGAGGGCGAATAAAGGGCGTGGAGTCACTCCCGCAAGTGACCTCACTCAGCCGAGGACGCACCTCGCAATACACATTGTACAACACATCCACCATACCACCATATACATCCAAACAACCATAACATCCATAAACATAACAAACAATACAATCAAAGCCAAACATACGAAATCAGTAACCGAGTAGGGAAACCCTATCTGAATAGTAATCATCACGTAGCAATCCAACGATCAAGAGTTCTCCTCTACTAATTCACCTCCTAAACACATATAATCATACAATCACAAACCCTACCATAAAACCCACAATTATCCCAAAACCCCCATGTAACACCCCCATACTCCAAAGTGCCTTACAAGGCACCTTAAGTACGAAGATGCTACCATCTCGGTTTCCCGAGGCAAATGATATACAAAAGACAATAGTGAAACGTATTAATTAAAGTATTATAAAGA
>VHZZ01005032.1:31617-50502 GCA_009801015.1 Silene noctiflora
AATAGTTACTAGCTCAACAAGGTCGGCAATATTTATGTAGCTAGATAAATGTGAAGTAAAATGTGAAATGGGGTCAAAACATGGGCATATCTATGTGAATGGCTTCATAGCTTACAAAAATATGAATGCAATGCTTTTAGAAATGAAACAAGAACCATACTTGTGCGTTATTAACATAACACACACCATAAGGAGACCTACCACTCACTTAAGTGAAACCGGGTATAGATGTACCGGTTTAAGGAAGCTCTACCTTACAATTTTGTGGCTAACAAAAAAAAAAAACTCTCTTTAATTTTCTTCCTCACAAAATACTACAAAGCAAACAAGGATAACTGACGGCCAAATTTCGTCAATAACATCATTTATCCGTCAGAAACGCGGGTTCATGACCGAAATTCTGTCAGGAAAGCGCGTCACTACGATTCGCCACAAAAAAACGCAATCTTGACGACTTTTCTGTTAGTAATCCGGTTTATAGACATATTATTGACGGTTAATCCATCAAACATATTCTCTGGGGTTGAGCTAAAAGTAAACATAAAATTGACTTTCCAATCGGAAAATCCATCAGTAAAGTCAACATTATGTTGACTTTATTGACTGATTTTCCATCAGAACTCTCCTTTGGGTCTGACAGAAAGTCAACCCTTTGTTGACTATTCTGACTGAAAATCCGTCAGACTTTCCTCACGATTTTCTGTCAAAATAGTCAACAAAGGGTTGACTTTCCCGACAGATTTTTCGTCGGGATTTTGAAAAAAATAGGCCTGGAAACAACTTGCTTCCCAACCACAATTCTTATTTGCATTTTTTTAAGCGAATCAAACACAACCAAAACCTGCAATAAACCAATACAATCATCGACCGCGAATTGAGAATCTATTTTCATGTCGACCGCAGGAGCGGGAATACATAGTAGTCGACAAATAACTAAAGAAAACCGAACACGATTGGGAAAGCAAAGTTCTTTGCATAAATTTTTTTGTCAAATTCGTACAACGTTTTACTAAGATAAAAATAAGCAATGTCTTTTATATAACAACTAAAATATTAAGCCAAGGTCATAAGTTTCTAACATAAGATAAAAGATTAACATAATAACCTAAGATAAAGACTAACATACTAACATAGACAATACGAACCTATAGGCTCAACGGGACCACTACCTCCAAAGCCATGCCCGTCGTTTGCAAAGTTGTCTCTATGGTGTTCCGTAGGGAAACTTGAGCACGAGCCCGAGGCAAGATATTCCTGCATCTTAGCCCAAGCCTTTTGCATAGCTGCCATTTGCTCGCTCGGGAGACGAACTTGATCCTGAGTGATACGAACTCGTTCTTCAAGAGCTTCTCGTGCGGCTCACTCAATTTGTCGATCCATCTCCATTTTGCTCAATTGCTCTTTGAGTTGAGTATTCACATTTGCGAATTGAGAAAACCATGCTAGGTGCATAAGAGGAAAGATCGACGGTTACCTTTGTTACAAGGAGGTTCATACCACACTTCGTCCCCTTTATCTTCTGTCCCGAATAGCCTCGACTTCTTGTCAAAGCTCTTGACAACGTTGTAGTACAACCGAAAATCGTCTGGAGCCTCTCGAGTGGGCATTGGTTGACTCATTTGTTCCTTGTAAGCAGCCTGAAAAAACAACAAATAAGGAAGAAATTATATATATTGAAAATTAAATACAATAAATATTACCGTTCTTTCTAAGAAAAATAAACATTAAATCAATTAGAAAAACTTACGTCTGTCTCAACAGCTCGAGGATTAACCCACTCGCCCTGCTTATTTTTCTTGGTCTTCTCAAACAACTTATACGGTGTGGCGAATCACCCTGAAAGTAGCATAAAAACATAAATTGATTATATTCGGCAATCATTAATATTAACCAATTTGTGAAAAAAAAAATATGCAATACTTACCAATTCCTTGAAAGCATCAGAACAACTCTTCCGGCCTAGAGTGTAGGTGCCCAATGCTTACCCGTCTTTACCACCCGACCTTCTATTTGCCTTATTTATTTTAGAAATTTTGGCAAATTTGGGATCTGATTCTTCCTTAATCTGAGCGACTCCCACTAAGTATTAGGGACTCATTGTGGCTTTTTATTTGCATATTTGAGTACATTAATAAGCGAGGTAATCCGCCTCGTTATCTTTTTCCGCCACTCATACTTAGGTTCATAACCACAATCAACAGATTTCACATGACTCTATTTCAAAAACAAGTTTTTAGTAATAGAAAAGTTGATCATCATGTTAATTAAAAAACAAAATTATTATTGAAATAAATAGTAGGTAACTTTCAAATTACCTTAAAGTAAGTGTACATCTTCACACGTTGTCCATGGCTTGCCTCACTCCATTTGGTGAAATGCTCTTTTCCGAGATTACGGGTGAACGACCAAGTGACATAAGCTTTGATCTGGTCATCCCACCTGAAAAACATATTTATATTAGAAATTCATATATAATTATTTAAATGATATATTTTTTATGAAAGTCAAAAATAAAAATAAAAATAAACACTTGCCAATAACCTTCAGTAGGGTCCTCAGAGAGAATCACCTGCGAGTTCTCATGCTCCGATGTTGGAACCATAACCTCCTTTGCGTCATCATTAACCTCCCCGTTCTCTTCCCCACGACGAGATCCACCACTACCACTCCTTATTATCTGTCGAAAAAAACCTGCCATAAACACTACTTATAAACAATGCAAATTGTTAGTCCAAAAAAAAAAAATCGTTAGTGCAAATTCTTAGCCGAGAAAAAAAATTTCCTCCATAAACATTAACTATATAAACAATGCAAACGTGCCATAAACTCTAACTACAAACAATGCAATCAAACAAACTTTTTAAAAGTGCTTAAAATTTCATTGAATGTTTAAAATTCATACATTTTACAAATGGATTAATATTGTAGAATTACAATTAGTCCCCCTCACTATCACTATCATTACAATTCAAAAGAGGTTCATCATCTGAAAAAAGCATTTTTACTTCTTCCTCATTTTCCTCTCTTCTATTTTCTTCAACTTCATCTGCATCCTCTTCTTCTCCGGCGCCTCCGTCATAACCTCTTTTCACAACCACTTCATATTCATCTTCACTCCGTGTCTCTTCCACCAAAATTGGTGAAATTGAGTGATCATTGAGAACCACATTTTCTTGGAAGACAATTTCATCAACAAGAGCATCAACATGTGATATTGCCTTGATTTTAAAAACCGGGGACCATTGATTACATTTCTTAGTGGTTGGATAAGGAGCATAATAAACTTGATCCACTTAAAAGCTGCCACGAATGGGTTATGTCCACAAATTTTCTTTTTTATATCCATGTTTCGAATCATGTGATGCATTGTTCATGTTTATAAAGTCATAAAAACAATGAAAACATGAAGTAAATGAGTTTGTTACATCCTCATATTTACACGTTCGGTTGTTAGCGAGAATCGACAAAGTGTAAAACTCGTGAGTCGGAAAACTCGATTTGAAAACCAATTTGTAAGAAAGAGTGTTGCTTTTACTTGTTAATTAAGTGTAGTTTGTAGAAATGGCCGGCTAAGTGTTTTTAATGCACGATGACGATACCAAACAAAGTGTGTAAGGCTTGTGTTTTGGATCGGCAGCTCCAAAACACGCGTCGATTTTTGACTTAAGAAGTCTAGGTCTAGAATGTTAAAGGAGAAAAGAGGGGCCAGACTCTCGCATGCCCTAAAATGGTGCACAAGAGGGGATATTTATAGAGGAATGAGTGGTGTTGGTTGCTTGAGGCGGTTTTTGGCGAGCTGTGGTGCGTCACAAGGGCTTGTCCAGTCTTTTTCGCAAATTTGGATTTTCTCTTTTGTTCTATACTATTTTTTTGTTAGATATGTTTTGTGGTAATAACCTTAATACCGTGTCATTGGGTATTTTTTGGGGTGAGTTTTTTTTGTGTTGGACTCGGTTTTTGAATTTGGTTGAGTCGGCTTTGGGTCTGGAGTCGGAATTGACTCTAATTAGTGTCATTCCGACGCCGTCTACGTGCATAAAACATTCTAAGTATTTTTAATAAAAAGTTTTGAAAAGTTTTTCATTTTCGAAATCGATTTTTGCTTTCCGACGCACTGTCATACCGAATGTCGATTAAACGTTGCGGTTCCGAGACATGTTGTAATTCGATAATCATTGGGTGCTTGTTGAAAGTCTATAGATAACTTATTTTTAACATAATAAGTTAAATTATACAGGTATGCTGGAAACTTGAATCGATACTAACTAAAATTGGTTATTAATCCAATATGAGTAGATAAAGTTTGAGGCGATGTATAACCAATTGGAACGAGGCTCTATTAAGGAATGAAAAACAGAAAAAATAAAGTAGAAAAATGGGAATAGAGAAGGCCGACGTTAACGTCGCAGTCGGAGGTGGGGGAATGCTTACACCGGTAACTAACACTATGAGTCACATACTCACGTTAGTCACATATCTGCGTCCTCCATCCCTTACTCGTTTTCCACACACATTACTAATTTTCACTTCTTCTCCTTTCTCATTTATTATTTCTTCGTCTTACCTTGTTTTCCACTTCATATACACAATACACAATACACAATACACAATACACATATACACACTCTCCCTTCTCTTTTACATCACTCTCTCCTTTATTTATTCAATTCCTATTCCTATTCCTATTCCTATTCCTATTCTTTCATTTCGTTCATCTTCATCATCTCGGATTTATTCTTCAACCATACTTCATTCTGCCAATTTCACTCTATTTTCAGGTTTTATTCTTCAATCATACTTTATTATATTCATTCTTTTTTGTTCTTGTATTTTGATGCAATTTATGGGGTTCTGCTGCTTCTCTTGTTTCTGTTGCACAACATGCATATAAATTTAAGTAAACAACTCGTCGTCGTCAACTAGTAGTACTTTTTAATCACTCTTTCCTTTTCTGGGTTGTGCTGCTACTATTAAACTATGTATACATTATTAGTATCTCTTTCTTTTGTATTATTGACTCTTTCATTTCCTACCTTGGTTTTTAAATTCTCAAACTTGATTCATTGCTCATTACTGACGTCAATTTTATATTCCAGTTATGCTATTAATTACTCCCTCCATCCCCAATCATTTGTTTACCCATAGACACTATAACAAAGTAACTACCTCAAGGTAGGGCTACATGTAGCTCTTTAATTTTGAAGAATTATTTTGACGCTATTCTACTTCAGACAGCGCTATGACTTTGAGATCACGCCACAATTCACAAGTTAAATCTCCAGACTTTTGATTGCCTTTCCTTTGAATGCTAAACTGTCTTCACAAAAGGGTATTTTGGTAATCTTATGGAGTAATGTTTTCAGCGTAGAATCATTTCAGTAGGGAGGCTGATGAGTGTGCTTTCGATCTTCGTGACAGAATTAACACGAGCTTTTAGTATGTGAGGAGAGAACTGAGACCCATTTCTCAAGTGCACACGAGGAAGAATAATTTAAATATACAGGATTATTGAAAAGCTTGTTATGCAAGATAATGTTGTTGAAACTGGTCTTATGTAGAATAACAACCCTGATAAGAGTGGTTGAGCTTTGCTCTCTTTTTCAAAAAACTTGCTTCCACCAACCCTTATTTTATAAACCTCCCTTATATTCTCATGCTATTTTGCGTTAGTCATCACTATAATATTCTAATAGCTATCTTCATTTGATCGCAGGTTTTTCATTTCACAAAATATGGCTGACCTTAAGGATATCTCCATTTCTGCAACAATAAATCTTCTCAGCGCATTAGCCTTTCTTATTGCCTTTGCTATATTAAGGCTTCAACCTATAAATGATAGAGTATACTTCCCAAAATGGTATCTGAAAGGACTAAGAGCTAGTCCAACTCGTCCTAAAAGATCTGTCACCAAGTTTGTCAACTTGGATATTAGAATGTATCTGCGGTTTCTAAAGTGGATGCCCGAAGCACTGAGTATGCCAGAACCAGAGCTCATAGAACATGCTGGAGTTGATTCTGTGGTGTATATTAGAATTTACCTTTTGGGGTACGTTTCTCCGAAAGTCTGAATTATGTAATTCTTTTACACTTCCTCCTGTTAACCATATAGTTTTGTCACAAGTATTAAGGAATGTGGGATCAATACCATATTTACATTTTACTCCCACAAAACATAGGTGGTGCCCTCGTGGGCACGTTCCTTTTTGAGTCGGTCTGGTCTAATCTGACTTACATGGAATACCAGGTGAGTTTTCTGTGAGTTGGTCGTTTGAGTCTTTGGGTGATCTTTTCTATTTGCTTCTCTACAAGGTCTACATTATTCTTTCTGCAGACCAGGCTAAGCCTATATGTTGTTCAAGTAGGCTGGGAAGCTTCTGCTATCCGCTTGCCACCTCTTGGCATTAATACAGAAATGGGATATTTATAAGAATAGGCCAAGATTAGGAAATAGGGCAATTCCAAAGGACTAGAGGGAGCGTACAAGAGAATGTGGTGTTTTGTTTTTTGGAACATTGAGTGTGCCAATTGGGTTGAACCATATGCCTTGCATTTAATGATGCATTTCTTGACAGTCTGAAACTATTGCGCGCGCTCACACACATGCATGTATGTCTATATTAAAGTACTCTTATATCATTATGGCTGACATGCCTGACATGCTTGACATGCTTTTCCAAAGTTTCCTTTATTTTTTTCCTTCTTACATGCTGGCGACTGTGATATATGCTGATAATGCTAATTATATCTTCTTGGCATTCATGAACCCGTTGTTCCTTCCTTCTGTAAGTGCTATTTGCAGTGGAGGAGCTAGGAATTTCAGCTTGGTGTTTTTTTCTTTTTTTTTTTTTTTTTTGCCAGGGGAGGGGGAATGCTTCGGAGTTATGGGGGCCAAAAGCTACTATAAAAGAAAACTTTATAAGAACTTTGTACGAAGAGTCGAACTCTTATGCAGGCTCAGTTTTAAGATAAACTCGGTTAGTTTCTTGTTTCCACCACTGAACCCCCCAAGTATAGCGACTTGTCACTTATCTGGCAGAAACAGTTAATTGTAATATATCTAGCAAAGGGGTACTCTTATAAACATGTGCACCCCCAACTCCATTCTTGGTTGTTTGAGGATAATATTGAGTGCTTGATGTTACTCTTTGGTAATGAGTCTAAAGAAAATCATGTTTACTAATGTAAAGACTGAAACATTTATGTGCAGCTTGAAGATATTCGTCCCCATTATGGCACTAGCATTTGCAGTTCTTCTGCCGATTAACTGGACGGGAGATATGTTAAACGGCGTTCATGGTCTAACATTCAACTCAATTGACAAATTGTCGATTTCAAATATTCCAGTAGGATCAAATAGGTGAGAACGGCGTGCACAAAACAAATATCTGACTGTTAGTTACATTATTTTTCTCCTTGGAATTAATATCATTTTTTGTATTAAAATCATTTTTAAATGTCGAATGAGTGGGTGAGAGAAATAACTGAGAGTGTCTTTTAGCTGGTTTTGGAAACTAATTTCAGATCAGCATGCTCATTCTTTACATTTCTTAAAGTTTTTACTTTTGTTTTACTAATAAGCTTTCGTATCTGCTGTCAGAATATAATATTTAAGCACTTTAGCGGCATAAGGTTATTAATCGACTGACAATTACAGACTTCCGATCTCCTCCCTGGAAGAAATGCCACAGGCGTTGATTCATAAAAGAACACATTATAGAAGGGGATATTATTAAATGTAGGGTTGGAGTTTGCTTTACATTATCGTGGTATAGGAGAACTAGTAGTTTGTATGCATATGTAGTATGAACTCAAGTTGATTTTTCTCCAGATAAGCATTTTGAGTATTCTTCATTCCCTTTAAATCAAATTGATATATCTATGGCATTTATTGTACATTGGATGTCTAATATTCATCTCACGTTGGAGCATGAACTTTGATTGGGTGAGGTGTGAACAACTGAAAACAGTGGCTAGTTAGTAGTGAGTGCTGAAAGGATGAGCAGGAAAGTTTGTCTCAGAATGGACCATCAGTATTACAGTGAAGTGTTTGAGCTTAGCTAATTGGAGTCTTCTTATGTTATATGGCGTTTGGAAAAATTAGTCCTTGTAGTCTCTTTAAACTAAACACCTAGCACTGAATATGAATGCACAGGTAAATGAATTTGGGCTGAATCAACACGGGTTAACCAAACATCATACTCCCTCCATTTCATTGATCAATACCCCTTAAACTTGTTACCTCTGAAAAAAAGGCGGCATATTCATTGAAATAGAGGGAGTACAATTGATTGAGATACGGAACGGAAAAAGATACCGAGTAACTGATAAGAAAAGGAAGACATCATTGTGCCAAGTAACAAGAAAAGGGAAAATTGAATGTCAGAACCCTTCATAACAATATACTCTTGTACATTTGATAAAACTTGCTATGTCAAGAATTACTATAACCTCTAATGCTTATAGAGGATGGGGCTTTCACTTCCTCTAGTACTGCAAATGTATAAGGTGAAATGAAGTGGACTATGGTATCCACCTCCAAAGCCATTTCTAAGTGTTGTAAAACTCAAAAGTTTCGAACTTCTAAAGCAAGCCACTTGTCTTGCTCCTAGGTCCTTTTTTGTTTAAGCTGAGTCGGGTATTAGCATAATCTATCTTTATATTAGAGTTGCAATTTGTCTGTAGCGCTATGATGTTAGTCTAGCTTGTAGCCTCCATAAAAAATAAAGTTGAGCCTTTTGTCATAGTTGTCAGTGCAACAATGAAATTTAAATTATGTTGACCTCTTGCCTGCTTTATACAGATTTTGGGCACATCTAGTTGTGGCATATGCTTCTACACTTTGGACATGTTGCATGCTATACAGAGAATATAAGATAGTGACGACCATGAGGTTGGAATTTATTGCGGGAGCAGATCGACGCCCAGACCAATTTTCAGTAAGACTCTTAACAATAATGAGTAACCACCTTCCCTCATCCCTCATCGTTGTAGCCATTTATAACTTCCCTAATAAGCGAAAAATGTAAGTCAATGACAATCATCCGTGAGGTTGTAGACTTGCAGTTACTTGGCACCCCTAGTGTTTGCTGGCTAATTTAATGGTTAGAACTATTAGAGAATATTAATACTCCTTTACAGGTTCCCTCATGCAGAGGCTCGTAAGCGTCAAAACAAGGATAATGCTTCACACGGAGGCCTGTAGGCGTCATCCATGAGATTACTCTGAATATTCCTAAAATATTTTATAGAATATCACGATACCCATAATAGTCTCCTTTATCCTAAATTAATATTCTTCCTAATATAATAATATTCCTAATATTCTATAATAAGAACATTAAAGAAGAAACCATGAAAGGAGCAGCAGTTTGACAATTATACAAATGACAGCATAAGCTGCTTCCAGTATGAACTTGTTTACTCCATATATGATACATTCTAGTAGGCACCTTTTGGTAGTTGGTATAGTTGGCATTTGGCCATAGTTACTGTCTATTCAATAATATCTCCGTTCATTAATACAGGCTCTTCAAATTTGTAGAATTGTAGGTAGTATTCTTCATAATTATATCTTGAATAAAATGATGGCATATATTTGACACCCTTTTTCTTCATGCAATAGCGATTAAGTTTTGTTCTTGTTGATGGACACAGCTCTTTTGAGATTTAGAGCACAACTTTAAAAGTTTAAAGTTCTTTCTATGTCTTCCTTTTCTATTAACACGGCATTGCTTGGCTTTCTTTCTCTCCCTCTTTGTCTCGTCCATATTGTGGCATCTGAGATTTCCTACTATTCTCATTTCCATATTGTTTAGCACAGTTGCTAAAAAAGTCTGTTAGTTGACAAGGAAGACAAATGAAGTAGGAAGCTTAACATATACGAACAGTCCACCCCGAACCCGCATAACACCGCTTTTTCTATAGGTTGGAAACTCCCATCATTTCAACCTTACTCGTAACCTTTGATACCACTGATCTCATTTGTTTTTAGCTTATGCAAATTGTCAAGTGGTATGGATCTTGTCTATCTTCAAAAATTGTTGTCATTCTTTTGCTTCATATTTTGTTTTATATCACCTTAATACCTTATTTTAGTGGAGTTGTTTAACCATCTCTTATGCGTGCTTGTGCAAGCCTTAGATATCTTTTTATCGATCTACTTTGTTCTGCATTGTTATACTAGTAACACGACATTGAATATCAGTTGTACTCTAGTGGCGTTACAGTTAAAACAATTATTTGATATATACACTCGAGTGAATCAACTTGTGACGGATCAATTCCTGTGCATCTGCAATTTACTTTTTTTTTTCAAATATTTTTTTTTTATTTTGGCACATAAATTTATGTATGCTTTTTTTTTTTAAAATATTTTACTAGTTTATTTGCTTGGTCCATCTTGCTGTATTAGTTTAGAAAAGGGTTGTATGATACAAAGCTTTGGATGTAGACCTTTTGGTTAATGTGGAAACTTCTTTCAGGTTCTTGTAAGAAACGTACCTCCAGATCCCGACGAGTCTGTCAGTGGCCATGTAGAACATTTCTTTCGTGTGAATCATCCTGATCATTATCTATTACATCAGGTATCTTCACTACGCTGTATTTTTCCTTGGTTGGACACAGGCACGGAAATATGTGATTTTGCCCTTCAGAGTGTAGACTTGTCACCTGTCAGAGTGTCAGCTAAATGTTTTTGTAGTTATGTGACCACTTGATAATTCTTTTTCTCTTCTGTAATACCCCCTTCCATTTTGGTGTTTGTCCCAAAGTTTTATCGATTCCTTTCTGTATTTAGTGGGTTGATAATGGTAAAATAATCATTTTACTTATTATCATAACAAGCAATATTGCTCTGGATCTGGCAAGTATAAATGGTATTAAATGTTTTACAAATGAGCCAAAATCAAAAGTTCTATAATCTTTTTGGATGGTGGTATTATAAGTGTAGTTTTCGTCTTAAACGAAGAAAGGCCTTAACTTCCAACACTATTTCTAATTCTAAGTCAATTCTTCACTCTTGGTTTTTTAAGTTGGAGTACGTGGATTTTTTTTGTGACATGTAAATAGATTAGAACTTCCTCGTTTTAAAATCTATCTGATTTCAGTTTTCTGACTGCTATTCTCATTTTCCCTGTTAAATGATATAGGTTGTATACGATGCCAACAAACTAGCAGATTTGGTTGACAAGAAAAAGAGTATGAAGAATTGGCTAATCTACTACCAAAATAAGTATGAGAGGAAACCTTCAAGAAAGCCCACTGTCAAGGTACTCTCCAGTTCAATATATATACACTTAATTCTGGTCCTTGGATGATGATAGCAAAACGTAATTATGCTTGACAATAACTATGTTGGATACTTTTAAGTCTGACACTTATAAACAATTCAAGCCTGTGTCAGAGTGACAGTCCTGATGTTAAAAAGTGTAAATCGACTAAAATCAGCTTATAGACAGGTTTTTGGGGTTTATGGGGCACTCGTGTGGATGCAATTGATTTTTACACCAAGGAGATTGAGAAGCTTAGTGAACAAGTAAGTGATTTTTATGTATAATTTTTTAGTACTTCTTCACTGAGCTCATCTATCATATGTTATTCTTTTAGTTTTCTTATCAATTTACCATCTTTAATCACTCGTTGAGTTGTTACCCCTTAAATTTTTTCTTATGATGTCTCCATTATCTGCTTTGTTATGAATGTCAATTTTTTCAGACATGTATGTAATTATGTATGAAGCATGAACTTTATATGTGGTGTTATGTTTCAAATTCCCACAAACAAACAGGTAAGTTATGTACTTACGGATCAATATCAGTTGATGGGGATGGGTTCTAATTGATTTTAGAGTATATGTTGGCTATGTGGATGGAAAGTTCAATTTGGAAATTTAGTTTGAAAACAAAGAATAGTTGCAATTCAAATTATAATAGACTAGAGCTCATATCCCCTTTTGTTTTGGCAAGCAACAACATATCACTTATCCGGTAGCAAGTTTTGAAGTTTTCTTTTTGTAGGAACTGGGAATTATTTAGTTAGCAAAGGTCCTTAGGTAGTAAGTACCAATTTAGCCTAATGATAATGTGCATAAATGGTATTCCTAAGAAAATAAAGAGCGAAAGAAAAATACTAATTTTATCTATGAACTCAAAAGTTGATGCGCCATCTGACCATAAAATCCAAAAACTAAACTAAGTCTCAAGGTTTGTTTTTTCTTTCTTTTTGAGCAATAATTGATTGATGATTTAGTATAGGAAGCTGCAGAAAGAGAAAAAGTTGTAAGTGATCCAGAAGCTATATTGCCAGCGGCGTTTGTGTCTTTTAGAAGTCGATGGGGAGCTGCTGTTTGTGCTCAAACCCAGCAAGCAAGTAATCCAACTATATGGTTGACAGAATGGGCTCCAGAACCAAGCGATGTTTACTGGAATAATCTTGCTATACCTTATGTTGAACACAATATACGAAAGCTAATTATGTCCATTGCCCTTTTCTCCCTCATATTCTTTTTTATGGTCCCAATAACATTTGTGCAATCACTAGCCAACATCGATGGGATTGAGAAGGCTTTCCCCTTTTTGAAGCATTGGATTGATAAGAAGTAAGTCATTTGTTGCAGTTGATTATGTTTCTGCTGTAGTGTGGTGTATTCAATTCCCTTGTTATGATGGTATATGGGTTATGTAACTTTTTGCTCAAAATGCTTCGACTGTATGAACATGTTAAAGCCAAATCATATAAGTTTCCTTCTAGTAGATACATGGTGACATTTTTATTTCAACTGTTCTTTCTTATTGTATGTGGTGGTCATTTCGGTGATAATGAATCAACTTTAGTTTCACTGAATTTGCCAAAACCTCTACACATTAAACCACTGTACACATATCAGAAAGTTCTTTCATAATATGATACTCTTATAGTTTATACTTCTATATTCCGAGAATTCGATAAGGGTCAAAGGAAGTGTCTCACTGTTTCAAACATATTATGATACGAAGTAGGAAACAAAGGGAGTTTCTTTTATGACTGAGTTGTTGCAAAATGAAATTTCCTTGAAAGGTTGCACATGAGCTCACTAAGATGTATTACCGATGAACCCCTCTCTTAGCTCCTTTATATATTTTAGTATTTGATTTATTTTATTTTTATCCCCCTCGGGGTACTTATAGTTACTTAGGGTGTGTTTGGATACAAAAATGGAAGGGAAAGGAAGGGAGTGGGAATTGGAGGGAGGAAGATTTTCTTCCAAGTCTCTCTTCTGTTGGAAAGATTTTAATTTGCCTTGTAGGAGGGAAATGGAGGGATCCATTTTCCTCTTTTCCAAATCCCTCTAACTACATTTTGCTAACCAAACAAAGGAAAATATTTCTTTCTAAATCCCTCTCCTTCTGTTCCCTCCAAATTCCCTTATCCATACATACCTTATTGTCAAGTCAGCCAATGCGGTTAAACAGTTAGTTTTAACTTCATGAGTGGAATTCTCTCTCTAACTTTTAGAGAGAGCTTTTCTCTCAAAAAAACGAGAGCCTTTCTCTCAAAAAAACAAGAGCTTTTCCACATGCTTTTTGCTAAAAAAGAAAAAACTGTCAGAAACTTCTCAGCTTCCTTCATCCTTAATTGGGCAATTTTAAAACCCTAATTCTTTTTTGACATTTTAGGATCTATTAGCAGCTAAATCAAGCAAAAATCTGCTTTTATCCACGAAATACTTTCTAATCATTGCCTTCTTCATACTGGTATTGATTTCTTTTTCTTTGGGAGCTTTCCAAGATTGTGTGACCTATCAGGTTGGGGCGCTCTGGTGAGGTTGGGAGCGTTTAGGGTGACGTTTGCGTTCTACCTAGGGTTTTATGAGGCTATTTAAAGAGAACGGATGCTCAAGATCATCATCATTTTATCAAACATCTTTTCCTTTTCTCTGTTGTCTAATTGTTTTCTCACAAAACTTTGATATTGGTTATGGAGTTCGAAACACAATTTGGGAGGTTCGCTGCTAGGATGGCTGAGGGGATGGGAGATGTTCATCAGAATATCTATAATCACCAACCATTCCATCAAACCCATCCTCATGCTGATTTTCAGCCTATGAACCCGTTGCATGCGAATATTTGGAGGTATCCAAGGAGTGGGGGGGTCATCAACATTGAACCATCACGGTTGGGAAGGTCTAGGGAATTCTGGGGGAACTGTGTGTTGGGCTTCTTGGTTGATTATAGATTATTTGAAGCTGATAAGGTTAATGACATTATCAGTAGGAAATGGTCTACTAAGGGAAGGGTTACAGCTTTTCGCATGGGTGAGATATATGTTTTACATTGTGAAGAGGTGGAGGATATGGAAGTATTGCTGAACAGGAGCACTGCTTCCTTTGATGGAGCATTGATGGTATTCACAAGGTGGTACCCTGATACTTTACCAAGGACGGTTAGGTTTCCATATGCTGAGGTATGGGTTCGGATCTGTGGGCTGCCTTTTGAGTACCTGACCATGCATGTGGCTGAAGTTGCAGGTAAGTTGCTAAGCCATCACTATCAAGTTGAACCGTTTGGGTTTGTTCCAAACTGTGATTTTCTGCGTATTAAGGCTTGTATCAAGCTTAATGAACCTTTGGTTCCGGGGTTCTTTTTAGCTATGGATGGGGGTTATTTGTTATGGGTTCAATTTAGATACGAAGAGGTGTTTAAATATTGTATTAGGTGTGGCAAAATTGGGCACAAGGGATCACAATGTAGGGAGAGTATCATGATCATTGTGTCTAGCATTAATGGAATGCTGGATAGGTCGCTTGATCGAGGGTTTGTGGTCTTTCAATCAAACAGTAATCACACTATGTTTAATCTGGATTTGCGAGCCACACTATCAACAACCAGATTTTTATCCTCTAGGGTCAGAACTGGAAATAGGAGGGTACCTAGGGCTGATAGGTTGAGGGAGGATCCTGATCGTTTTGTGGATTTTGAGCCGGGAATTACACCGGGCGAAGGGGGAAGAGTTACCTGGGATGAGTTTTGCTGTTACGGATCAACCTTTTGCTGGACCTATTCTCTTTCAGGTGGGGGGGATATGAATGAAGCTGGGATTCAAGCCGGTGGGATTGGTAACTTGCTGATGTAGTAATGCAAGACTTGCATGGGGGGTAATTTTCAGGTTCGGGGGGGAGGGGTTACTGCTGGGGGTGTTGATACTAATCAGGGTCCTGCAGATGAGGATATGCAATGGCAGAGGAGTACTGGGATTGGTCTTACTGCTGGGGAACAGTCAGGAGTTGGAGGTTGGTTGGGGAATGCAGGTCATGATCAGGAAAGTGCTGTTATGGTGGGTGGAGATGAAGAGGTTACTTCTGAGTTGAACGTAAGTGCTAGTATGAAGGAAAGTGCTGTTATGGTGGGGACTATCCCACTTAACTTAGCATCAAGTGCCATAGCTCGTCTGGATAAGGCAATTTCTGAGGGCTCGTCTGCTTTGATGCCTTTGGAAGTCATGATGAATAAGGGTGATGGTAACACAGAGGGCCAACAAGCTGATGGTTCAAGTAATACTAATTTTCTGGCTGTGACAAACTTGAAAGGTAAAGAAGTATGGGGACATATCTTTGAAGCTGGCAACAATTCTAATACGGCTTTGTGGAGGTTGGGTCTTCAGAACTTCCTAAAGAAGAATGATTGGACTCATATGGAATTGTAGGGGTCTTAAGACGAAGTGTAATGTAAATTTTATCTCGCCTATCTTTAGGCCTTTTGGTTTGAATATGTATCGATGCTATAGGGGCATCAGGTGGGTTATGGGTAGGATGGCGTCAAGAGTCTAAGTGTCAGTTTGTTATGTCTTGTATGCATTTTGTAATCCTACTAGTTGAAAAATATAAGGGACGGTTGTGGTATCTTGTGTTGTTCTATGGGGCACCGATTGTTAGTAATCGTCTTTCTGTTTTGATGGAGCTTGAAGAGTGGATAAAAAAATTGGAGCACCCATACATTATAGTCGGGGATTTTAATCAAGTAGCTTCTGCAAGTGATAAATTGAGTTCAAGTATTAATTCGATAAAGGGTGCTGCGACATTTAATGAGTGGAGTGTCCGGATTGAGTTACTTGATATTCCTTTTAAAGGGCCACGTTTTACTTGGTGTAATAATAGAAGGGGAAGGAGACGGGTGTATATGAGCGTATAGATAAAGCTGTGGCATCAAGCTCTTGGTTTAGTCTTTTTCCAAATACGGGTATTAAACACTATCCTATCCAAATCTCAGATCATGCCCCAATTGAGCTCGATCTTAATTTAACAAAGAATTCCAATCCTAAGCCATATAAGATGGATGCGTGGGCTCTTGAGTATGAGGATTGTATTCAAGCAGTGCGTAATGGATGGATGGATATTGAGGTGGGATCACCGGCATTTAGGGTGGTGCGTAAGCTCGCAAGGGCTCGTAAAATTGTGAAGGATTGGGCTGTCAATAAACGTAAAGAATGGACATAGGAGTGGGAGGATTTTGATGTTAATTTAGAACAAGGTATGAACAGGGCGATTGCTGATGGTGATGATGAGATGTATACTTCAGTTAATGAAGAGGTGCGTCAATTTGCGTTTGCATCAACTATCTTTTGGAAACAGAGAGCAAAAATTAGATGGACAGTGGATGGAGATACATGTACACGGTACTTCTTTTATTGGGTAAAGGGTAGGGTTGGGCGAGACTTTATTCATAGTATTAAAGGTGAGGATGACACATGGGTCCACGATCAAGGGTTTATTGGTAATGCGTTTCAAGACAATTTCAAGAAGTTATATAAAGTGGAAGCGCTTGAGATGGACACTTATGATGTCCAAGCAACAGGGATATTACTAAACACGTTAACAAGAAAGGTATCTATGGATGATGCGGAAAAGTTGGCAAAATCTTTTGCTGCGCAGGAAGTCTTTCAAATGGGAGCGTTTAAATCTCCGGGTCCAGATGGGGTTCCTGCTGTCTTCTACCATAAGTGCCGGGGCTTTATTAAAAAGGATTTCACGAAAGCTGCTCTTTCTATTCTTAACTCGGGCAGGGGGAGATGAATAGAACTTTTATAGCTCTTATACCGAAGTGTGAGAACCCATAGGGCGTTAGTGACTTCCGGCCTATAAGCCTATGCAATGTCTTTATGAGAGTGATCACAAAACCTATAACAAATAGGTTGGGACGTGTGATGAATGCTTTAGTGGAGGATTTTCAAAACGCATTTATACCTGGCAGGCATATTAGTGATAATATTTTACTGGCGCATGAAGCAATCCACACTATAAATGGACATAAGAATGGAAAATCAGGGAGGCTGGCTTTCAAAGCGGATATGAGTAAAGCTTATTACCGGGTAAGTTGGATTTTCTACAAATGGTGTTGTATGCGTTTGGGTTCCCGGATAGGATAGTTAATTTGATTATGAGCTGTGTGACCACTGTTTCTTATGAGGCGCCGACCAAGATGTGGTCTGCTGCAAGGGGATCCGCTTTCACCATACTTATTTGTGTTATGCATGGAAGTCTTGTCTACTAATGTGTTGAAGTTGGAGGAGCTGGGTCTAATCAAAGGAATAAGGTTGTGTAGAGGGATTACTCCTTTGACTCATTTATTTGTTTGCTGATGACTTGATTTTCTTTTTGCATGATAATGATGAATCGGTGGTCAATCTTAAACAAACCATTGATGAGTATTGTAAGGCATCGGGTCAAGTCATTAATGAGAATAAGTCCGGAATCTTATTTAGTCATGGAATGACCCTGCGAAGAATACAACAATGTCTGAGGATGTTCAATATCCGGCATAATAACGGTATTGGGAAGTATTTAGGCTTGACAACGGAGTTTCAGTCGTCCAAGAAGGAGCTGTTTCGTGATCTTGTGGAGAGTGTTATGAAGCGTATTTCTTCCTCTTGTGGAGAGTGTTATGAAGCGTATTTCTTCCTTGAATGGAATTTTTCTATCACCGGCGGGCCGTCTTACTTTGATCTCTTCTGTTCTATCAAATCTTTCTAATTCTCTTTTATCGGTATTTCGGATTCCGATAAGTATGGCAAAAAGAATTAATTCTTTACTGTCACAATTTTGGTGGACAGGATGTAGAATGAGTAATACGGTAAATTGGTGTTCGAGGAACTTCCTTAGCTTGCCGAAGAGTGCATAAGGACTTGGCATTCGTAATATTGCCTCTGTTAATCGGGAATTATTGACTAAGCATGCCTGGAAGTTACTGTCCAAGAAAGAAATGTTCTTAAACGTTCTTTTGTGCTGTGTTTGGGGGGAAATTATTGAAGGATCAGAATTACGTGTACAACGAGAGACGCAGGGGGGTCGCTCATCTATTGTGGGGTCGCTCATCTATTGTGGGGTGCAAGAAGTATTTTATATGGGTTGGAGTTTCTTCGAGAGCATATTGGCGTTAAGCCCGGAATAGAATGTACAAAAGGTATTTGGGAAACGCCATGAGTTGGTATTTGGGAAACGCCATGAGTTGCTAGAGAATGCCCAGAACCAAGAGGGAGGTTACTTGCAACGGAATACGGATGGTTAAAGGATATGAGAATTATAGACTTACGGTTGAGAAACGGGGAGTGGGATGAAGAAAAGGTAAACTCTTTGTTCCAGAAGCAGGATGCTCGGAAAATCTTGGCAATGCCATCCATGAATATGCAGAGAGATGACTACTTATATTGGAAGCATACGGTGGATGGTGAATATAGTGTGAAAAGTGGGTATGGAGTCATTTTCGATGAGTTTTTTAAATCAAGGGCAACTCCAAAAGATCGATTAAGAATGAGTGAGGGTAACAGACGGTTTTGTAAAAGTGTATTATGGAGGTTGCCTTTCCCGCAGGTGTGGAAAATAATCGCTGACACCCTGCCGGTGGGTAGTGGTTTTGC
>VHZZ01005032.1:51184-64263 GCA_009801015.1 Silene noctiflora
GTGTTACAATGGGCTGCCAGGCGACATTTCCTTCACGTGTACATTATGATAGACTGTCTTAATGTATTGCAGGAAGTGATACGACACATATTGAAATCAAAAGCGTACTGGCTGAAATAAGGGMGCTTTTTCCGGTTTTTCATTGTTCGTCTTTTTCTTTTTTACGTAGGAATTTGAACATTGTTGCTCATGGCCTGGCCAAACGAGCGTTAAATTTGTAAGCCTTTCTTTACGACTGCACAAAAAAAAAAAAAAAACTTCATGAGTGTAATTCCCACACCTTTTTGTCTATCCCCACTCTTCTGTACAACATCCCAGATTCAGAGAACTTATCAACTGACGATCTCTTCTAATTTGCCAGATTTTCAAAACTTTTGTTACAATTGCTCTTATGAAAATAGGGTGTACGGGAAGTCGAAAGGGCATAAGATTACACACTCCTTTACCTTTATACGGAGTATGTTCTAAGCATAGTATTATATCTCGGCTTAAGCTGTTAGACTCGGAAAGTCATTTGTGGTATCATCAGAAGCATATTCCTTGATGTATTTGTTATTCTGTAGGAAATTAACTCTGTCCGGCTTTGCTATAGAAATATATTTCACCTATTGTTGTTGGTACGATCATGAGACTTGTGGACCCACTTTTCAGATTACATTTTGCTTGCGTAAATATACTGTTTGAATTCCCCTAGGGTCACATAGAGAAGACCCCGCAAATTTTTCTTTGCTGGCCTAGAGGTAGTATTTGTGCTTTCGTAGGGAATTGTTAGGACAATGATAACATTTGCACAAAAACGTAAGTCTTAGAACATGCTGTCTATGTGAGTTGTTTTATGGTCAAGTGTTTGTGATGTAAGTAACTTTCATAGGAGTCTATCTGTCTGTTGGAAAATTCCAAAGAAAGATCAACCATATTCTGAATGGACTCTTGTCTGGTAAAGGTAAAAGAAATGTTGATAATTTATTTTTAGATTCACTCACGGGAAATTCTTGAAGTTTACTACTGAGCAAATGTGGAAGTTAAGTAGATAAAAATGTATGCTTATCTATTATATAGTTGTTCTGCCATAAAAATTTGTATGCATGTTTGTGCTACTCAGTTAGCGCATGATTTTGAGGCGGTAAATTTTGTGTTGCATATAATTCCAGAGCCACACACATGTAAATGAGCCACCACTAGATTCTGTATATCTGGTGTTTGTATAAAAAGTTCAGTTATTGAGGCTGTAAACTAATATTTGACCAAAATGTCACAGGGAATCTTTTAGATCTTTTGTGCAAGGATATTTGCCTGGAATTATACTGAAGACATGCCTCCTCTTCATCCCGATGATTATTATGCTAATGTCTAAGATAGAAGGTTTTACCTCATTCTCTTATTTGGAGAGAAGATCTGCAGCAAAATATTATTTGTTTATACTAGTTAACGTGTTTCTCGGAAATATTATTGCTGGAACAGCTTTTCAACAACTCAGTACGTTCTTGCATAAGTCCCCAACTGAGTAAGTAATCTTTAATTAGCATAACATGGTACTTGTGCTATTAATGTATTCGTGCTATTCCTGGTTTTGGATTATGATGGATTAAAATAAAATGACTACGCTTCTTTTATAGAGTAGTAGTATGCTATTACTGGCACAATTTTTATTGTTGTTCATCAGAAATTAGCCTATCTTTAGGGTTAACGCAAGGGTAAAGTTGCATACCCCCTACCCCCAGGAAGCCCCGGCATTGTGTTGTATGGAAGCATGAATATCTCCTGTTGGGCCGTTGCTGCTCCGGGCTCCTTCCCAAAAGGCCTCGTACTATTATATTTGTAAACACTTATAAAGATGATCTTGCATCTCTTTACCACCGATGTGGGACATGGGTTTTCACCCTAACCATCCTCACCTCAAACCAAGGACCATAATCTTAACTCGGACCTTGACCACCATGGAGAACTCTCCACACCTTATAACCCGAACTTCTAGACACCTGCATCACCAAGTGTTGATAATCTCCCCTTAAACGACACACTATGTGTGCCACTTGCGTGCCAAACTCCTCTACATCCAATATATCCTAATATACCATGACTAGGTCCGAATTCACCGCCTCAGCGCGCCACCAGACCGCGCCACACCGGACCGCCTTCGGACTTGCTATGGACCGCTTTTCTTGCCTCCGTTAAGCCTCACTCGTGGTCTGGCGGCGGCTGACGATCTTCTCTTGGACGGCCCTATCTCAAACACCGTGAGACCCATGTTGCTTCTCGTGAACATTTTAGCTCCCCCTCGAGCTATAAGAGTTCCACGCCTTATTGTGTACGCCACCTTCAAGTCTTGAAGTCTTGACTCTAATGCATCCTCGTGTCTAGCCACTTGGGCTCCGATACCATTTGTTGTGCGAAAGCGTGAATACCTCTTGTTGGGCCCCTTGCTGCTGCACCGGTGTGTCCACTGTCCATAATAGTACGATATTGTCCGCTTTGGGCCAAGTCCTTACTCTTGGGCTCCTTCCAAAGAGGCTTCGTACTATTATGTTTTCTAGACACTTATAAAGATATCTTTCATCTTTTCACCACCGATGTGGTACATGGGTTTGCACCCCAACATATTGGAGTAATTGTTGGTGTTATCATTGTGCAATTAATCCTTTGTCCTTAATAGTTGTTCTCTGGATGAATTGGAGTTTAGTGATTGATGCATGTATGCATCATAGAGGTGTCGTTGTTTTAATGCTTTTAATCCTTGTTAATAATAATTCCCTAGATCATTGCCATCAGAATCCCGATTCGATTCTACAATTTTACGATCAAAAAATGCTTGACCGATCCTGGATCCTACGATTCTATCAAGGTTATAGAATCTTACGATCCTACACATTTGAAAATTTTTGGAGATATAGGATCATAATACGATCGAATTCCATAGAAAAAATATTAATATATATTTTTATATAATGACATCATAAAACCCAAATTTCGTGTAAGTTATTGAAACATGTACATACATACTAAAATCATTAAAGGGATATTCTCACTTGTATCCCTGAACCTTTTCACTTTCGAAGGTGTACCCCTCGTTTTTCACAAAAAAACTTTGATTGACAATAATTCTCTGCTACGAGTTCAAGAAACGGTAATTTTTTTTCAAACCAATTATCTCGTAAAGGCCTTTGAATTTGAAATAAATTCACCGCTTTCTTAACTCGTAGCCGGTAGTTATGGTTGATCAAAGTTTTTTTAACGAATAAACTTTGACCGACCATAATTCCCGAGTACGAGTTGAAACGTCGGTGAATTTTTTTTCAAACTGAAGAGCTCGTAAAGACGATCAATTTGAGAAAAAAAGTTTATCGTATTCTGAATTTGTAGTCGAGTGTTATTGACGGTTAATGTTTTTTTCAAGAAAAGAGGGGTACACCTTAGAATATGAAAAAGTTGAGGGGCACGAGTGAGAATATCCCAATCACTAATATATGTTTTTACCAAATAAAAAAACTATATTTAGTGAGTTTGTAGGATCTTACAATTCTACGATTCGATCCTACCTTCCCCTTCGATTCAAAGTAGGATCCCGATCCTAACAACACTGCCCTAGATGAAGCAGAAGTTAGTGACTATGTATGCATCATACATTTTTATCTGATAAACATGTCGAGCATAATTTTTGTGCTGTCTTGCAAATTGTAATCATGTGTTGTCCTGCAGAATTCCTAGAATCATTGGGGAGTCAATACCAATGAAAGCCACTTTCTTCATCACTTACATCATGATTGATGGTTGGGCTGGTGTTGCTCTTGAAATCCTCAGATTAGTTCCTCTAGTCCTATTCCATATTAAGAATGCGGTCCTGGTTAAAACTGAGCAAGACAGGGAAGAAGCAATGGATCCTGGTTTCCTGGACTTCCCTACATATGAACCTCGGATTCAACTTTACTTTCTGCTTGGACTTGCCTACTGTGTGGTCACCCCAATACTTCTTCCTTTCATCATTGTCTTCTTCGCATTTGCTTATTTGGTTTTCCGACATCAGGTACACTCTTTTGTCAGTTGCTGGTAAAACACATCTAACACATTTATGACCTATATTACTTTAATTCGGACATGAGTATATCAAGTGTGACTTGCTGTGACTCAAATTTTGAGACACGGGATCCTATTTTAAAATAGGATATGGGTACGGGCACGTCTTCAAAACAAAAAGTCCATTAATAACAAAGAAATGTTTAACAGTTGTATAAGTGAAATGGAAAGATGTTTGAGGAGTAAGTTAAAAACATACTCGTAATTAGGAGTCCCTTTCTCTACTTTTCCATTTTGTGAACTGACAAACACATTTTTGGCAAATTGTTTTTGCTACTTGTTAGAAAAAAAAAATATTCTTTTTAAAAAACTTGATCAGCTAAAAAAATTCTCATGGTTTCCTTCTCTGAGGATTTCAAGCATTTGTAGTGATCTTTTTCAGATAAAGACCTTAACTAGCCTCTGTTGTTTTCCTTTTTAATTGTGGGTCCAATTTGCCAGCAATATACTAGTGCTACATGATTTTAGCATATCTGGTCATGTTGAGCCAACATCTAATGTCTATCAAGCTGACATTTATTTCATCTTCCCTCTTATTCATGATACAACTGTGGTATTGATCACAATTGCGATGTCATAATACTGGTATGCCGCAAATGTAATTAATAGGTCATAGACACTCCGGCAGGAATCTAAAAATGCTCACCGACTATGTTGGTTCTTAATTTCTTGAATTATGAAGTTTCAGATGGATTTCCAATTTAGTAGTCTCTTTTCTCTCTGCGTTTCTTCTCGAATTCACACCTTAGTCCCTATTTGAAATCAACCTGTACCAATTTTTTTTCCTTTTGAATATTAACTGGTATTGTATTATAAACTAAGTCACGAACACATTTGAGGAATATTGGGATGATTCGAAGTATCCGCTGTCGTGGCTGTGACTTGGAATTCTGTTATGTAACAGCCATAAAATAATGTAATTTAACGGGGGCATTTTTTTCATTCCATGCATGTTCTCAGTTCTTATCCCCTTTTTTCTCCGGCTTGAAACTTTAGAAGGTCCATTTTAGCCAATCGCAAATTCTTTTAGGAGTTTAGGCATTGCTGTTAACATTGGGAACCATCAGCTTATAGTGTTTTTAGTTCTGAAACTTTTGTTTCCTTAGGTTCTGAGTTTAGTTGTTTTTCTGTTTTTACCCCCAATAATCTACACTGAGTTCAAGTTTCAGTCAATTTAGGCTCCATATTAAGAACTGCTTCTTGCTTATTTTTCCTAGATGAATAACTTTTGCGGCTCTACATCAAAGTTCCAACATTGGTTAAATCTCTGATGTTTTTCTTTCATATAATAATTCTGGATACTGTTATGTTGTGTTAATGGGTGCTAAATGCTTCTTTCATTTTTTTTTGCTAGATCATTAATGTCTATGACCGAAAATATGAAAGTGGAGCTGCCTTCTGGCCAGATGTACATCGGCGCATACTTGTTGCTCTTGTAATATCACAACTTACATTGCTGGGATTATTAAGCACTAAATTGAGCGGCCAAAGTGTAAAGATATTTATACCCTTGCTGGTTGCCCTCCCAATATTGACAATCTGGTTCCATACAGTTTGTAAAGGTCGTTTTGAATCAGCATTCAAGAAGTTTCCCTTGCAGGTTAGTCTTATGGTTTTGACATATTCTATTTTGCTTAACATACATCTTCTTTGCTTCATTTTCATTTTCAATCTTTGAAATGGAAGACATCCTAACCTTTATTGTTACAATTGAGTATTAATAATTACTTCTGTTAGTCTCTCACTAATTTTGGTGGCGAATCACACACAAATAAAGAAAAAGTGTTTAGGGTAGGGTGTAAACCCTCGAGTGTATATTGGAAATACTCACAACTCAGCTATTGAACAAAGGGAATTGGTAATTTATGTACTAAAATTTATATGAACTCACAAAAAGATAGCGAAGTCACTGAGTGATGCCGTGATGGTATGGAATGTGGATGAGTTGTGCTCGGAATGTGTTTGCTTCAAAACCGCTTTTGTGACTCCCTCTCCAACTTAGAAATGAGTCTGTCCGCTTCTCGACCAAGTAATGATTTCGCTACTGCTCACCATTATATTGCTTCAGGCTTGATGAGTATGATGTCATACATAATCTTAGTCTTTGCTAGGGGTCAACCTAATCTTGAAAAGATGTCGCGACAACCGTCAAAACCTATAAAAAGCCGTAAACGAGTCATGATGTTTATTGCAGTCCAAATTTAATACCATGACTCTAGCTGTCTTACACGTCATCCTTCCTCGATCTCATAGTAGAGAAATATGGCCATTATGAAGTGCTTTTGTAACAGGATGCAATGATGAAGGATACATTGGAACGTGCCACTGACCCAACTCTGAACATACGATCTTACCTAAGCGATGCATATCTACATCCAATTTTCAAGGGTGGTGAAGTATATGCCCAACCGCCGAGTGACGAGGAGGAAGGACTTCCTCTCGTAGCAACGAAGCGTTCTCAGAAAAGTAGCAAAGTAACTTCTCTTGCTAGTTCTGATACTGGTGTATAGTCGTAAATAATGTTAAAACAGTTGTCGAAAAAAAAATGCCTAGTTTGTGATTTTTATGTAAGTTTTGGAAAGGGCCATTCTGTGTGATATAAGAATCAAGAAGAGACAGACGTGACTTCTCTTTGTATATTAATATCAATTTTTGTCAATAGCTATCCCAGACCACCATTTTTTTTGAAAAAAGTCCACGGCGGGTTTATATAATATAACTCAAACCAATCTCCGCAAAACCAACAATGCTCACCGGAAATTTCCGACCAAGCGCTACGACCAATCCTCCATAGCCCTAAATGAGTTAATTTATGAGCTACTCTATTCAAGTTTTGATGAACAAACGAAAAACAGACTCAAACTGTGTACAAATTGAATAAATATCATCATAGATCAGATGGATGTCACTCCTACCGCGCTTCTCATTCTTTATGTCCTTCACAACATTTAAGCAGTCACTCTTCACGAGCACTCGTCTTTCCCCACAGCAAACAACTTCCTCCAAACCAATCAAATTAATCATTGCTTCCGCTTCCTTCACCCCCATAGCTTGCGTTTCTTGACTCACCACACACCACTCTATAGCACCTTCCTCATCCCGACAAACCACGCCCCACGCCCCACCCGACACCTAACGCTTCCAAAATACCAGCATCCATATTGATCTGTTTTCAGGCCGAGTCCATTGTTGCTCTGTCGATCCGTCTACCATACTACCCTCCTCCTCACCCACACAGTCTCCCTCCATAGCCTCCTTCATCTCTTCCGGTAAATCCCTCGTTCTTTTCACCACCCAATCTGCCCGCCACACTCCATCTTGAAATATAGCCGACGCTCCCAAATCGCCCAACAACCAGTTATAAATTCCGCACACTCCCATGTCCCCATTCCACGCATATCCTTCTCCACCCATTCCCTCACCCCATCTCCCCCACCTCCATATCCAACTCCTCCCACACCCCTTCAACTCATCCACAATCTCGGACTACGTAAAGACAAGACTCCGCACAAGAATGACAACGTGAGCAACTCTCATCGACTCCGCGAACCCGTCTTGCAATATTTTTCTTTGTTGCAATCACATTATGATATAACTGCCAAAAAAAGACCTTTATACATGGGAGTACCGGCATCGTCCAAATCTTGTTCCACAACCATTAATCATTATCCAAACTCAACTGGCCAGCCACATCATTACCGCTTGCCATCAACGACCTTTATACGTGCACACAATGTACTCACATTCCTTATCCGGGTGCCAGCACCAAGTGTCCGTGTGATTATTAGAGCTTAATCGAATATTGATTACTCTATCAACCTTGAACGGGAGTAGCATAGTGTACCACATCCATATTCTATCTGTCTTCCCCTTCACTTAAAATATCACTGACCCGTAAATCGGCTTTATTAAATCCCCTCGGAGAGATGATTCTTCGGGTCTGCGTACCCGGAATCCATGGGTCATCCCATACCCAAGTATCCTTGCCATCCCCAACCCGTCGTCTTATCCCCAAATCCAGCATCATTCGCGCCTCTCATATACTTCGCCACGTGTAGTTGGCTTTGTCCCAAGGGCTGCCCCCCATAAAATCTGAATTAGGGAAATACTTTTCTTTCAAAATACGTACCATAAGGCTGTCCGAGTTCGTCAAAAGCTGCCACCCTTGCTTCCCTAAAAGAGTAAGATTGCACTTCTCAAAATCACGAAACCCAAGCCCTCCTCTATCCTTTGGACAACACAATCTACTTCTCGCCACCCAAGGAATTTTCCGTTTTCCATTCTCCACACCCCACCAGAAACTCGACACTAAGGATCGCATCTCATTACAAAAGTTAATCGGGAGCTTAAACACACTCATGACATAAGTGGGAATTGATTGGACGACTACCTTTATCAATATTTCTTTCCCCGCCTTACTTAGTAAAAGCCTCCGCCAACCTAGTAGTTTTTTGCTTAATTTATAATGGACTATTGACGTAACCACCTTATACGAATGACTCAACACAGTTGGTTACCCAAGATACTTCTTCTGAACATCCACGACCCTTACCCCAAGACAGCCCAGAACCGCCTGTTTGCGGGCCACTGTAGTGCCCCTATTAAATGAGACAATAGTTTTATCCAAGTGAATCATCTGACGTGAAGCTAACTCATACCTTCGCAAAATCTCCTTGACTACAATGGCTTCTGGAGCATTAACTTTCACAAAAAAAGACACAATCATCTTCAAACAAAAGATGAGAAATACTTGGGGCAGTCGGCGCTACTCTTATTCCATGTATCGATCCATTTTCCACCGCTCGTCGCATAAGACTTGATAGAACCTCCGCACATAAAATTAACAGGTAAGGGGACAGGGGATCACCTTGTCTTAAACCTCTCTCGGGTACAAAAGTGACAGTCGGTTTGTCATTAATAAGGACAAAATATCTACCGATCTAACACATCGCATAACATTACCGATCCATCCACTATGAAAACCCATTCGGATCAAAACATTCTCAAGAAAATGTCTTTGCACTCGGTCATATGCTTTAGACATATCTAGTTTCAATGCCATATGACTTCCCCCACCTCTCGAATTCTTCATATAATGAAAAAGTTCAAAAGCGACAAGAATATTATCAGTAATAAGTACTCCTAGCGTAAAAGCACTCTGATTTTATGAGACAATTTCCCCTAAAAATTTCTTAAGACCATTAGCCAACACCTTTGAAGCCAATTTATAAATGACATTGCATAAGCTAATTGATCTAGAATCAGTCATCTTATCCAGAGCTTTCTTTTTCGGAATTAAAACAATTTGAGTTTGATTTTAAGAATCCAGGAGCGGAGCCCCCCCTCAAGAATATTAATCACGGTTCAAATCACCGTCGGGCCAACAATATGCCAATAAGTTTGGAAAAATAAAGCATTCATACTATCACGACCAGGGGATTTGAGTGGGTGCATCTGACTTAATGCCTTAGCCATCTCTTCACCACGGTAGGCAGCCCCTAGGATGCATTCATATTTCCCATTAGACGTCCCTCTACCTCATCTAGCTCCACATCAAAATTAGCAGGTTTAGTCGATGTAAATAGCTCCGCAAAATATGTCACAACACAACGAGCAATGGCCTAATTTTCCTCATGAACATAACCATTCTTATAAACAAGCCTAGAAATATGATTCTTCTGTTTCCGTTGACCTGCTTTGCGATGAAAAAACTTCGTGTTTTTGTCTCCTTCTTTTAACCAAAGGACCCTCGATCTCTGCCTCCAAAATATTTCTTCGTATTTCAGCAAATGTGCAATATCTTTAACAATTAGTCTTCGCTCCACGACAAGATACCGTGCCCTACCCCCTTCGTTTAGGTGTTTCAAACGGCTCCTTTTCTTGTATAAATATCGTAACATTTTCCAATACTGACTCCCTTTCACTCCTGCAACTTCTTTGCACAGTTACTAATAGTGGCAACAATATCAGCCTCACCCGACCCCCATGCCTTCCTAATAGCCTCTTCACACCCCTCCTCACCTACCCATATCTGCTCAAAGCGGAACCTTCTTCCCCTAAACTCC
Organism: Silene noctiflora; assembly: GCA_009801015.1. Taxonomy (NCBI): domain Eukaryota; kingdom Viridiplantae; phylum Streptophyta; class Magnoliopsida; order Caryophyllales; family Caryophyllaceae; genus Silene; species Silene noctiflora. The sequence goes on from VHZZ01005032.1 coordinate 61,321, forward strand.
GTACCCGTCCTTCTATCCTGGACCACCTTTATAGGCGCATGATCCGACCATTCACGATCAAGGTGAATAAGTCTCGCATACGGGAATAGGTTGAGCCATACCTCAGTAATCATGGCTCTATCCAACCGACAATTCCTATTATTCTTACCATCCTGCCCATTATCATAGGTAAATTCATATCCCTCAAAAGTTAGGCCCCTAATATAACACCCCATTCTTGTCCGGCCAAAACAATGGAAGAATGTTACCATCTCGGTTTCTCGAGGGGCTGAATCAGAGTTACAATTAAGAAATAATTAACATAAATAAGCTATTTAGTGATTACATACATGATAAATGAATAACAAGTGATCTACAGAAATACAACTCATCTAACAACTATGCCATCTATACGACTCGACTCTAAGTCCGAGGCTCGTCCCGTCTCCTGCGTGACGCCAAATCAACCTGTACTCAACCTACTCCCCAAATGATTGAAAATATCATATAAATCGACACAGGCCACCCCGGAAATAAGTGACAATTACACACAATCCAAACACGTCAGTTTCGATAATAAAAACACAATGCAATATATATATATATATATATATATATATATATATATATATATATATATATATATATATATATATATATATATATATATAAAACTATGCAACATGCCAATATATGAATGAGACAAAGTTTGACCAACACCACACCGGTACCGGGACACATCCAGACGTACCCACAACCCAGTGAAGGCACCGCAGCACCGCCCACCAAAACAGCCAGACCGCAGCCCGTAAAAAGGTACTCGACATACACCCGTGGTATCGGGCCCGAGAGCGACTCAGATCCCCTGCCAGACGACGTGACTCAACCTCACGTTTCCCTCCATAATTCAAGCCATTAATGTGCACATCCCTCTTGAAGTGGGAAACTCCAAGAGGCGACCCAAGCATAAGACGGTCTCCCAACCGCCTTACGTCTCCAATAACAACAAGTAACACCACCATAACTCCACTACAACCTCCAACAATATCATCATACTCATGGATGTAAACATGGATACAATATCGAAAATGACATCTCAAGAAACATACAATGAACATACCATAAATACAACGATATGTTCAAGAATCTCGACTCTCAAGTCGTCACAATCAATATCATGTTATAATGCATTTCCGACACTTACATGAAGCTCTTCATCAACCTCAATTATCATGGTGAATGCTAGACTACTTTTTCAATGGATTCTGAGTGATAAATGCACACAACATACATATATAGTATCTAATCCGAGTAGGATTAACCTACCTTTTAGCAATCTTAAATAGCTACTCGAATCCGACACAATCCCGTCTCATGAAATCGTCTCATCCTATAGAAACCATATAACAACTATCACAATACATCCTACACTATTATTCCATACAAAACCCCTTATTATCACCCACAAATTACCCATATTACACATACTAATTACTAATTAATACCCATAACAAAACCCCAAAAGTTAGGTTCCAAAAACACTAGAAAAAGATAGATCTCACTTACTTAGGTGAAAGGAATGATGAACAACGTGAACAATCCCCTAACCAAGCTTGAATCCCATGGAGAAGGTGTTTAGGATAAATGGAGAGGGTTTAGAGTGATAAGGAGAAAGGATGAAATGATTTAGGGTTAGGTAGGATAAGGTTCACGTGATTATGTTTATCGGGTACTGTACAGTTGCACTCGGTCGAGTGCCGAGTCCACTCGGCTGAGTGCCCTCCACTCGGTCGAGTACCACCGTACTCGGCCGAGTGTCAGCCACACGATCCACTGAGACCTTACTCGGTCCACTGCAGCTTCACTTGGTCTAGCTAAGTCCTACTTGGTCTAGTGTACGGCTATACTTTACTCTCGAATAGTCCCTTATCAAGTCAAGTGATCCTCTCACGCATCCCGAGGTTCTTGTACGGGTCCCATAATAACCGTGTATTACACCTAAAGCCAATATTGTCCACGACGTCCAGAAAATTATTCATCTGCCATTGCGCCCTTTTTTTTTTTATTATCTATAAAAGTTAGATGCAATTAAATAATGTTAAAGGCTCACCAAGCTCTCAATACATTCATAATTTAGCATTCCTTCGGAACATTTTTCTAGGACTACCACTAAGGCATACATCATCTGTTAGTTTAAGACCATCACTAGACCATTCTAATGAAAATATAAATTACTTACTAATTTATGATTATGGTCTTAACACACATGCATGCAAGGAAAAACTATATAAAAGATGGTTCAAAACCATAAAAGATGAAAATCCTTACATTGCTTTTGGAAATAATTTGGGCACAATACAAGGACTCCTTCCTTGATATTGTTCTTGAGCTATTATTATTGATGATCCTCCAAAAACTCCAAATTAGGAGTTTTCCTTAGGTTTGCACCCAAGATTATCCCAAATATATTACAACTTATTAACTAGATAATATTATAATATTATTATATAATATGAATAATATTATTACTATAATAATATTATATTAGTGATTATATGTGATGAGGTTATTTTATGATCAACAATTTGATCAAATTTAGATGAAAAATGAATAAAAACAATGTTGTTATTCACTTACAAGCAACCGATAAAGAGGAGGGTTTTGTGGATTTGTTTTCTCAAAAATTCTCTCCTCTAATGTAGTGCCCTATTTATCGGGGTTTGGAATGTAAACAATTTATTACACTACAAACATATTGTAGTGGAAAACATGCCTACGCACTTGGGTGGGCTTATTAGTTAGGTGGATCGGTCCAAATAGACCTAAGTCGGTCTATTTCGATTTCCGACATTTGTCCCACAATTGCTTATAAGACTTATATTTAATTATCTTATATTTAAATATTAATTTAATTATTTAACACTTAAATCACTACTACGAAAACACGGAAAGCTGACGGCAATT
>VHZZ01005033.1:14576-27839 GCA_009801015.1 Silene noctiflora
TATATATATATATATATATATATATATATATATATAACCTTTAACCCTACATTTCACCACCCATCACCACCAACCCCTCCCCAAACCACTAGATATCACCTCCTCACACCACTATTTCAATCGTCGGACGTCACAACTACCACTCCCACCAGAACCATTACCATCATCAACCCCTTTCCTCGGCTTCCCACGCCAGAAGCACCACCATTCCCATTGGCACCCCACCCTAACCACCCCTCCCCACCCAACCCCGCGGTCCTACCTTAAAAACCCCCCTTCCCCTCTCCACAAATTCGAGATCTAGTGTTTTTAGTGGAGTGAGATGATATTAGAAGGGTGGGGGAGAAGATTAAAGGTCGGGTCTACGACTTTGGAAGGTGGGGTTGGTGTTTTGATGGATGGCGACGAACGGTGAAGGGTGGGGAGGCGACGAACGGTGAAGGGTGGGGAGGCGTCGACGATAGTTCGACGAAGGTCGGTGAATGGTGGGGGGTGCCGACAGTAGTGGTGGTGGTGGTGGTTGTAGCGGAGGTTGTGATTGTAGTAGATAATAAAGGGAGTTGGTGATAGTTGGGTGTATAGGGGGAGTCGTCGCTTTGTCATCGCCTACCAACACCATGTCATCGAAACAACTCACCTACTTAACGGTGAAAAGTGACGGAATTATAGTTAAGGGTTATGGTAATACATAATAATGCACCACAAGGTTACCATTTTTGTTTTCTCAAATGCAGGATTACCATGTGGAATTGGTAGATCTTTTTTTTTTTTTTTTTTTTCAATTGAGTAATAAAAATTGGTAGATGAAATTTAAACTTGCAATAAGAACCTTTATCAATTCATCTCAAATGAGTTTAATCAATACTTTCGTATGTAAGTACTAAGTAGTATCACGGGTTAGTGATCTTTTTTCAACTGACTCCGAATTTTCAACACTATTTTTGAGACAGAATACCTTACATAAATCACACTTGATCACAACTAAAAAATCGAAAAATATATAAGGTCATAAGCAATATATGTCGTTCCAAATAAAAAAAAATACACACCCAGTATTGAAGACAATTTTTTACCTTTAGAATTAAGATGGAGTAATCCATAGATTCGATAATCCTACCTGAATAGATAAATCTAAATATAACTCAGAATTTTGTTAATTTGACTCAATCCACGATGATTTCGATAATAACACATTCAACTCTAAAACAAATATGCTCTCTTAAGACATAAACAAGAATTTGAACTCAGATCATAATATCACCTCTCGTGACTTTATCAGTTAAAGTAACTATTAATCTCTACACACGCAAATACAAATTATATCAATTAATGTCTATCAAAATAATCCGTTTAAGAGGTCTATACATAATCAAAATAACCAGTTTACTAGGCCTAAATCAACTCCAAATTCTCAACCTTATAGGGCTTGTACGACACTCCATCTTAAACAAGAATTTGTAAATCTAATATAGGCAAATATAAACCACATCAATTCATGTCAATCAAAATAATCCGTATACAAGGTTTATAATATCAACCAAAATAACCCATTTATTAAATCGTATCGGAAAGTCTAAAAACTTTATGGGGCAGTCCGTCTTAAAGTCTAACAGGGACTTATACTAATAACAACAGCTCATAAATCTCCATCCTTGTTCCTTTGCCTTGATTTTCCACTCCATCGAATATTAATCACTCTCTAATATAATACTACTACATCAAATTTCGTATCACACTAACCAATTTTCAATTATTCTGGTTGATTTTAAATATTCTTCTTGCATACTTTAATCTTCATAATCCATATCATACATTTAAGAATTTATTACAAAATTCTAGTATCAATATTTCCTTGTCTTCAGGTTTGTTATGTTCTTAATTATGAAGCAATTAATTTTAATTACTGTACTTAATTCTGTTATTTTGATTTGTGGGTTTATTCATTATGCAATTATTGTGTAAACCCAGAAATGAATTTTGCTAATTCTGTTTAAAAGGTTGTTATTGAAGATGAATGCCGTTTGTTATAAGTATTTGTATTTCATTGCTTTAATTGATTAATTATGATTGATTATTACAGACAATGATTGTGTTTTCTGGATTTTTACTGGTATTTATAGTTATTGAAGGCATTTATGGAGTTTGTTAAGTATTTGTAAGTTTGTTGATTGCTGAAAAGTCTGTTTCTTTTGAGTCAACTGTCAAAATTCAAGCCTTTATTTGTAGGATTATGACATAATTAATGTCTAGTGCAAAGTTTCACTGTTTTTAGGGTGAGAATTGTACATGTAGTGCCCATATTGAATACAAAATCTCGTTTAAGACCGTCTTAACTTTAAGACAATAAAGACAGCCTCTTTCCTTGCTAGACGGTCTTTACAAGACTAGCATAGAATTGAAATGTTTAAATCAAACTTAAATCAATTGTAAGAAGTAGAGACTGGCGTCCGTTGACAGACTGACAGAATTCAGTTAATGTTAGTTTGGGGTAGAGAAGTCGATTTTTCCTAATATGTTCTCAAATGTGCAGTTGGCCTTAATTTGTATTGGGGATTTATTTTATAATGGTGGTTTCTTGGTTGATGCTAGATCAGTTAGGTTTGTCTGGACGCCTTTTTTTTTTGTATGCCTATACGGGTACCTTGATAGTTGATGTGACATTTTGAAGTGGATTGAAGTATGAGTGTGTGGCTAAGGTAGTGTAAGGAGAATTGTCTGAGACATTATCGTTGCATTTGTGAATTGGGTGGATTTTATGTCCCTATTGGCCATGGGAAGTGAGCTGTATCCTTCTGAGCTAGTAGACTCTAGAGCCTGTATTTCATTTACGGTTACGGAAATACCAGGTAGCCTTTGACTTATGCCTACCTTACATGCCAAGTATTCTGAATGGTCTATTCCTAATTTCATATGCAATGTGGTACTGTTCATACCCATGTCATCTCTTTTGTTAGTTACTGTTGTGCTTTCTTCATGTCATCTTTTTGTCTTCTATTCCTCTGTTCATTGTACGCTTTCTCTTGTTATATAAGAGATGCGATAGATGAATAATAGAACCATATTCCTTTATGGTTTCTAGTTCAGGTAGTATATTAGATGCTCGTGTAAGTGAGTTATTTGCTTGTGGTAAGTGACCAGATTTGGAGACATGATCAAAGATCAAGGCGGAGGTGGTTCAGGAACCCCAAGGTTCAGGCGCCGTAAGCAGTCAAATGAGGTTCATATATTTGAAATATAGTCCTTTCTTGTATTCTGTATATAGCAGCTCGTATTTTTCTGCACTTAATCTGCATTCATCCTTTGTTAGGCCATTTGGATTATATTAAACAGTCTGTCTAATGCTTATTCTAAAGTACTCGGTAAATCTTTTCCTATCAGATTCCCGCAGAAATTACCAAACCGAATGGGGGCAATCTACTTGTCAATGATAATAACAAGTACAAATCCATGTGGATTCGCACATATTCTACCTTGTGGATGATTGGGGGTTTTGTCTTCACTATCTACATGGGCCACCTGTATATCTGTGCTATGGTGGTTGTGATCCAAATTCTCATGGCCAAAGAGCTTTTTAATCTGTTGAGAAAAGTTCGTGAAGATCGACATCTTCCTGGTTTTCGGTTATTAAATTGGTAAGGGTTTAAAGTTTGAGTAACTATTTAATGCACTGAATGCGGACTTTACAAGTTACGAATATCATGGGTCTAAGATTTCGTATATTATTTATCTTTCCAGGCACTTTTTCTTCACTGCGATGTTATTCGTATATGGTCGATTTCTCAGTCAGCGGCTTGTCAACACTGTCAATTCAGACAAAGTGCTGTATAAGCTTGTGAGCAGTCTTATCAAGTACCATATGGTTGTCTGTTATTTTTTGTATATCGCAGGTATGTCAAGGTTTCAGTCCTTTCTTTTCACTTATTTTTTTTTGTTTACAAAATGAGTTAGCATGTTTTTTCTTGCCAATATAAGAGTAAAGCTTATTCTCCAATGATAGTAGCATTCCTAATTTTTGGTTGTAGAGTAAGTATTAGATTATTTTTGCTAAGTAATAGATGATCTTTATTCATGGTCACCAAGGGGTGACATCAGTCTCCTATCAAATATGGTTTTAGATTTTTCTATGGGTTATAACATTTAGTGAGCTGAATGCATTCAGCGAGCTACTCCTGTAACTTTCTAAGAGGTTCTTTTTGTAGATAAAATCCAGTTTAGGCATCAAACTGGGATTTATGAAATCCTGTCCTGGCATTCAAAGAACTATGATTAGTGGAACCGTTTCTTCTGTAGTTCGAGCTGATTGTTGAAGTGTTATTTATATTTTTATTAACTTTCTCATCTAGTGTTTTCTTTAAAAATACATTCTCAATATAGTTAAATCTGATTTAAGTGAAAGGCAGTCTCTCGTTAAAAGAATCAAGCTTTCTCTTGCAGTCGGACTCTTCTTGTATGTTAGTGTTACCTCATGCACTTTAGAACTCCCTAGGATTCTTAAAGATTTGCCTATTTGATATTATGTGGTCTTGAAGATGACATTACGACCATGAGTTTCATGTCCATCTGATTTTACTCTTAACAATTCTCAAGCCTTTTAAACTGGAGCAAGTATACTATTTCCCAGTTAACTTCTTAACTAAGCATCTGAATCAGTTGAGCATCCAAAGTTTTGTTCCTGTCTAGGCTGGTCGCAATCCTTGAACTTTGGATCTTCTTAGCTATCTTTAGATTGTTACATTAGTTTTACTTTTAAGTTTTAACCCCATCCCATACCTGGTAGAAATCCACGTTTCTGCACTTCAACCTTGCTTCTGCCTGAGTTTGTTGCCCTAGGGGTTGGGTATTGCATTTGATTTTCTGGGGCCGTGGGTGTGATATATAAATACTGATTAATAGGGAAGGGGGAGGTTGAGAGTTGAGAATGAAGTAGAGGTCAATATGTTGTAAACTTTAAAGCTACCTGTTTTGGAAATTGCTTAATTGTCATTGTTTGTTTGCTCTTTTTTGGCGTGTTTGATGAACATGCCTCTTTGTGGTGAAAAGCTTGCTAATGCTGTTTTGTAACTGCTTTCAGGTTTTATGTGGTTTATTCTATCGCTTAAGAAAAAGATGTACAAGTATCAGTTTGGGCAGTAYGCRTGGACGCACATGATTCTWATWGTTGTGTTCACCCAGTCATCATTYACTGTGGCCAAYATCTTTGAAGGAATGTTTTGGTGAGAGTTTCATGATAGGCTAAATCAACTAATTATTGCTTATTTGTTTATACAATTTTTCTAAATGAAAGTGGGTTATGCTCATTATACGGTTGTATTGGAGCCTTGCTATAGACATGGCTGCGACATTTGCCCTGAGTTATGCTTACACAAGATGCATGGAATCATAAATTATTTCTTTGACCTGTTCTGAATGTGTGCTACGTGACATGTATGCTGCAGTTTTACCGTTTTTTTCCCCATTAAGGGAAATCTGCTCTTTGTGCGCCTAACCCTTTTTTTTCCACGTACATTCAACCCCCTATGCCCCGCTATATGTCGGGACCCCTGAGGCACTGGGGTAGTGTTGTATGGTATTCTCACCCTATCTTACACGATCTAGGTCTGCCTTCAAGGACTATATATGAAAACAAGTTGGCCTCTCATCAGTAGATATTTATGCACTTGTAATTATTTCATTTATGCTCAAATAAGCCGGCCATTAAATGAAGAGTTAAGTGAGATATATTAAGAGCTCGTTTTATATAAAATGTGCTGTGCATCTTCTTCTCCTTTCTCAAGAAAGCTAAGTTGGTATTCCTTTGGAATTCTGATGTTTTGAGTCTGAATGTCTGATGGTATGAATGTGATGAGTCACAGCCTAAAGGTGCTAGTGATTTCTATAACATTAGAAAGACTTTATTCATATTCCGTTTTTCCTGTGATATCATTATCTAGGGGCTTGTTTTCATCTCCGTTAAGGCCAGTGACTCACTAGCCATTGTTGTCGATTAGGTTGGAATAAAGCAAAATGACTCTCCCTAAAGTAGTTGTTCTTTTTTAGTTATAGTGAAGGCAGTGGGTAATGTTGTTCCAACATTAACTAAGTGCTATGTGACTGCAGGTTCCTTCTTCCTGCGTCACTTATTGTCATAAATGATATTGCAGCTTATCTGTTTGGGTTCTTCTTTGGAAGAACCCCTTTGATCAAGCTTTCGCCAAAGAAAACTTGGGAAGGTTTTATCGGGGCTTCTGTTGCCACAATAATTTCTGCTTTTGTGGTATGGTCTTTCGTTAATCTTGCTGAACTTGTGATGTTACTCACTATTTTGTGGTGTTAAATTTGTGATGTTGTGCACTTTTGTTTTGGCAGCTTGCAAATGTCATGGGTCGATTTGAATGGCTAACTTGTCCTCGAACGGTACGAATCTTTCTTTGATATATACCTATAGCTCATATTACTCCGATACATTCTAGAATTTTGACATTTTACTCTCTGATATGCTGATCCTGTTTGTGCTGGCCATAATCACTTCTAGGATTTATCTACTGGGTGGCTCCATTGTGATCCTGGGCCTATGTTTAAGCCAGAGTTTTACGACTTTCCAATATGGATTTCGAGTTGGGTAAGTCATTGTTCAACTTTTTTTTTTTTTTTTTGTGTGTGTATGAGCTAAGCAATATTCTTCCTACCAACCATTTCCTACCTTTGGGAAAGTTTTATTTTCTTCCCTTGGTAGTTTGGCAGTTTGGCCTCATCAGTAGATGTTGGTTGAATCCACTTAGTGTTGGATACTTGCTCTCTTGAATAAACCCTTTTTTTATTAGTATATATCAGTTCATGACTGTTTAGCATCATGATTCATATGCAGCTGCAGCCTTGGTGTTAAAGTTATTAAATCAATTCACCGACTAATCAATTGATGAATTAATTTTCAAGCTTGCATCTCGCAAAACATCAGCCCTTTCATGTCTAGTTGCAATATTGTAGATCACCGACTAACATTGATGGATGAGTAGCTGAAATTGGCAAAAAAAATTAATAATACCTCACATGCAATATTTATTTCAATGACATAAAACTCAACTTGATTTATGATCTATCTTTTAATTATTCGCTAGTTCTCTTTAAGGAGCATGGCTTAAAATGTTACTTCCTTGGTTGGAACCAGGGAAAATATCAGAAAAGCCTTTTGTGTCCTATGTGGAAAAGAGTTGTCTTCTACTATGTATGTACTACATGCCTCGGCTAATGGGGCGTTTTTGCTACTTGTTAACTAAATCTACACCTCTCAAACGGGTCAATCTGTTCGTGGGTTAAATCAAACTGCTGAGCCTTAGTTTTGACTTTGGTTCGATTTTGTTCAGGTTCATTTTGTTCTCTCCTTTTTTGGGTTGTACTGTGAGAGGTTGGTTCGGATTCAGGGGTTAATATCGGATCAAGTGAGATTTGGCTTAGAGTTAGACCATAGATTTGGTAATGCATTTGGCTTTCTGGAGATTATTGGACGCAGCTTCTTATGGTGAACAATACATATACTCTTGAGTATCAAAAGAATTGACAAGATCATTTTGCATGCCTCTCTAATCATATTATAAATAGGATTTTCGTGTTTTTTTACAGAGGGACTTGTGCAATAATCTGTCCTCTTGTTTACTCATCATTTAGATATAGAAATAATGGCATCAAAATTACCTCACTTCCTATCCAACTTGGTCTGGAATTCATTCGTGTGATCTTTTATTTGTCTACTTCTAATTCCGTCACTGCGATGAAATAGAGGAATTTGGGGGAGAAAGAGAGGGAAAGGAAAGAGACCGGTTTTCACAGACCATAGTTTAGATACAGGGTTGTGAGAAGGGGAGTGAAGAGAAGAGAAAAATATATTCCTCTATGTTCTATGCTTTTTTGAATATGTGGGTGGTTTTAGATTCTACACTGACATTTTTCGCTGGTTGCTCTCATTGTATCTTCTAAAGTCTTTATTTTAGATTAATATTCATTGTGTTAGCATTATAAATTGATGAGCTGCTTGTTATGTTTGCAGTTCCCTTGGAAGGGTATCTCCATCATGCCAGTTCAATGGCATGCATTATGTCTCGGCCTATTTTCTTCAATAATAGCACCTTTCGGAGGTTTTTTTGCTAGCGGTTTCAAGAGAGCATTCAAGATCAAGGTTCATCTTTATTACTTGGACCCTACACGTGTGAGGCGTAGCCGCATAGCTTGTTTGGCGTTGAAAATTGATGTCTTATCTTTTGTGCCTCTTTCAGGACTTTGGTGATAGCATCCCTGGACATGGCGGAATTACTGACAGAATGGACTGCCAGGTATGCTGCACAACCTGTTTACATTTCCAAGTTTTGTGTGTCATGGAATGTACTCCTATGTTATAATTTTTCAGTAGCTGACTAGAAAGTTTGTGCTGTCTCGAAATTTTGGGAGTAGTACCTGAGTAAAAGACCCCACTCCAGGAATCTGATCCGAACCAAGAACCAAACCATTCCGACTCAACACCAAACCGGTAACGATACAACCGTATTAGTCCTAAACTCCTAACCCATCCCGAAGAGAAACTGAGATGAGATTATTTATGACCTCGAAAACGTCTCAACCCAAAAGATGATCGACATTGAATAAGCTCAATCATGATCTAAGATTTTCTTACATTTAACATAATAATTTTGACTCGAAAACAAAATTAATGGATCAAATATATTTCGAAGTTTGAACATGAAATTATCTCTCCTAACTTGACAATACTCCATAAAATTTTTGTTAATACCTTGACCCAAACCCGACCCATCAGTTAATAAACCTGACTCAATAATGACCAGATCCGAAGGGTGATATTGACCAACAAAACCCACGCTTGATATACTCAACCGCGCCTAATCCGACTCAAAGATCAAATCAGTTTAGTGTGGATATTGCTCGCAGGAACAAGACATTAACCAGTGGACTAGTATAGTTTCTTAGCCTGAATTGTTTGTTCTTGGTTTATTTGTCCGAGCCATTTTGTTAACCATGATTCTCTTCAGATGGTGATGGCCGTATTCGCATATATCTATCATCAGTCATTCGTTAGGACACAGAGCTTCTCAGTTGAAACTATCGTTGACCAGGTATATGCCACAGCCACTTTATTTGTTTGGTTCCCGAATTGAAGTTCTGCCTCTTTTTGAAACATGATAACTCAGAAATCATGCTAACAACAATTTCATCATAGATATTGATGAACCTTACATTTGAGGAGCAACTAGAGATTTATCGGAGAGTCGGAGAGATCTTGCAGGAGAGACGGTTCGGCCAATCATAGTTCTCCATAAAAATTCTTCATTTGAGGTTTGTTTGTCTGGTCTTTGTTCTACTCCCTAAATGTCGTTGTTTGTGTGTGACCCACCCAATTTTTAGGCTTGCTGATTGTTCGAGAGCATTTTTCAATTCTTAGTGGGCAAGGGGGCTATGCCAGTGAATTTCTTTTACAGCTTTGCTATATTATAGTTTAGAAATTTCGACTTTGGTGCCCGAAGTGTTCAAAAATTCCACTTTAATAACATGAAGTTAGAGCAATACACGTTCTTTGAACAATGTCACTTTTAGCAAGTTTTTAGACGCCGCCAAGGGACCAAAGTGGAGTTTCTTTATATTTTCCTTGTTCTTGCAGTACTCAAACTGTGACTTTCGTCAATCCAATGACCATGCTGTATTTGAAGATAAACCGGATATGGGATGATGGTGATATTTTAAGCTCTTTGATGTTCTGGTGATGTCGCCTGAAAGCTCGTTTTCATTGAGACAGGGTTGGATGCCTTGACGCCTGTTTTGTACTCGACTCTCTGTTTAATCCGCGGTATCCTGGAGAGATATGTGACTTTGCTGGTAATTTGGCTTGTACATTGGGAATGGTCATGGAGGGTCTTTTCCATCTTTTTTCTTTTTATTTATTTATATTCTTTTTTACTTTGCCATTAGTTTGAGTGTATTATTTATTTATTTCAACTCTTTTCCGGCCCTTTTAAATTAGCGTACCACAGCTTTTAGGATTGTTTGCGACATTAATGTTTTCTCGATTATTTACTTATCGGTTCTTCCTAATTTTACGCGAACAAAAAAATTACCAGGCATAAGCGTTGAGGGATATGTAAAGCCAGTGATGACATACCAGGCACATTGGCGTACAATTGACCCAGACGTTTTCCTTTATTTATCGTAAATGTACGTCTTTCCAAGTAATTCAAGTAGCAAATTTGTTTAATTAGCATTTGTGTTCGTCAATTGAAAATCTGAGAACTAGCCGTCGCCAAAGAAAATCACCGATGACTGGGTGATTTTCCATTACTGATCAAGGGTGACTGCGTGTACTAGCAGCCTCCTTAATTCTGCCACAAATTCCGCAAATAAGTCTCCGGACACCGTCTGTTGATTTTCATTTAACTGTTATATTGATGCGAGACCTGCTCATAAATCATCAACCGGAATATAACCACCTCGACCTCTCCCATGAAACGAGGGCCTTGTGAATTTAAGACCCTCATTAGACTACTCTAATAATATATTAAATTACTTGTTAATTTATTTTAAGAGGTCTTAATACACATACATTATACATGCAAACAATAACTAAAAAATATGAGATAAAGAAGAAATTCCTCACAATGGTGTCAACTGTCAAGGCTTTAAGAATTACAACTATTGTAGTCTTAGGATGATCCTCCAACCTTAGTCTTCAATGTAGACGACCTCCTTAGGTTGCACCCAAGACTAGCCCAAAATATACTAAAATTACTAACTAGGTAATATATAGGATAACCTTGTATAATATGTAATATTATTACTTTAATAATATTAGTAAATGTATATTATTATATATGTGAATTAATGATGTGAATGATCAACAATTTGATCAAGGTTTTAATGAAGAAGTTGAAAAAAATGTTTTTTTTTTTCTTCAATAAAACCGGCCAAAGCAAGTATTTTGAGGATTTTTGTTGGTCTTAAAATTCAACCCTCAATGTGTGTATATGTGGGAGTATATATAGGCAATCAAATGTAAAGAATTGACATGCAATCCGTAGTGGTTAGGTGCCTAACCACGTGGGTGATCCATACACTCCAAATAGGCAGCACAAGTGGGATTTTTAGGTCCATTTCGATTTCCGACATTTGTCCCATAAATGCTTATAAGACTTATATTTAATTATCTTACCGCTATCCGCTTATTTGAGGCTAACCTTAAGGAAGGACAATCTGTGAGTTCTCACGTACTTAAAATGATTGAGTACGTGGAAACTCTGGATGGGCTGGGATGCAAGATCCCCGAGGAGCTTGTGGTTGACCGAGTGCTCCACTCACTCTCGCAAGTCAAGGAATTAACCCAATTTAGGGTAAATTATAATATGACTAACATGAAGAAAAGTCTTCATGAACTCCATTATCTGCTTGTTCAAGCAGAGAAGGATATGGAAGTGAGTGGGAGCACGAGGATGGATGTCCTTGCTATTAGCGTGAAGGGCAGGAAAAAGTTTAAGAGGAGTGTTGGCAAGAAGCCCTTTCAAGTTGAAGGGAAGGGGAAGGCTATTACGAATAGCTTTTCCAAACCTAAACCAAAGAAGGACAATCCTGCCAAAGATTAGTGTAAGTATTGTAATAACATGGGACGTTGGAGGCGTAATTGCCCCAAGTACTTGGATGATATTAAGGCTGGAAGTGTAACCCCAACATGTAATTTCTCACCCGAATCTTTCAGGATAGATATTAATTATGCTACAACTACAATTTGGGTATTAGATACTGGTTGTGGTTCTCACCTATGTAATCATTTGCAGGACCTAAAAAGCGTAAGGTCGTTAGCAAAGGGTGATGTAGACCTTCGGATGGGCAACAGATCTAAAGTAGCCGCCGTCTCCGTAGGAACATATGTACTTAATGTCACTTTGGGGTCACAGTTGTATTTAAATAATTGTTATTTTGTACCAACTCTGTCAAGAAATATAATATCAGTTTCTGTGTTAGACACAGAAAGTTTTCATTTTGTAATTAAGGACAAAAGTTGTACTTTTTCACTTAATGACTTGGTATATGGCCAAGCTGTTTCGGTAAATGGTACGAGTATATATATTCTTGACACTTTAAATGATGTTTATCATGTAGAGAATAAAAGACTCAAAATAGGTGATCCGGATCAAACTTATCTATGACATTGTCGTTTAGGACACATAAACGAGAAACACATTAAAAGACTAGTATCGACCGGTATTATTAAACCATTTAATTATGAATCATATGGTACATGCTGCGAATCTTGTCTTCTTGACAAGATGACTCGTACACCTTTTCTAGAAAAAGGAGCTCGAGCTAGTGACTAATTGGGTTTAATACATACGGATGTATGTGGTCCAATGACAGTCACTACAAGAGGAAACTATGACTACTTTATTACTTTTACCGATGACCAAAGTAGATATGGTTTTGTCTACTTAATGAGGTATAAGAGTGAAGCTTTCGAAAAGTTCAATGAGTTTCAGAATGAAGTAAAAAAACCAATTAGATAAGAAGATCAAAATATTATGATCTGTTTGTGGTGGGGAGTATTTAAGTAATGAATTCACTTCTCACCTTAAAGACTGTGGTATTGTATCTTAGTTAACACCTCCTGCCATACCACAATTAAATGATGTAGCTGAGAGGAGGAATCAAACTTTATTAGATATGGTTCTTTCAATGATGATTCAAACCGAGTTACCGAACTCATTTTGGGGATTTGCCATTTTATCTGCCATATGCTCACTACATTAAAGCCCGACTAAAGCAGCCGAAAAGACTCCATATGAGATGTGGAAAGGGAAGGTCCCTAATTTGTCATATATAAATATATGTGATGAGGTGTCGCAACCCTATCAAAAATACCCTAGGTACAACAAATGAATGTAGTATAAATGGATCGAATTCCACAGAGACTTAACGTTTTTTCTATGCTAATGTACGAGTAGTCTTTCTATCTTAGGTCACAAGTTATTGATTGATGGAGGTGAAAGAAATTATAAATAAAAACTATAAATAAACTAAATATAAAAGCTATATGAGATGTAAACAATAGTATTAAAAACATCTAGGGAGTTCGGTTAATACATGCAAATCAACATTCAAAATAGTTATTAAACTAGTAACACAAATTATCATCTAAGCCAAAAGATGCCCAGCTTTCACTATTAGCACTGGCCTTAAAGCGGGTCCTAACAAGCTTTCACTATGAGCTAGGTCGATCTACTACACATGTTAGTTCTAATA
>VHZZ01005033.1:68076-83331 GCA_009801015.1 Silene noctiflora
TACCTAAGGTGGCCTTGGTAAGGCACTTTGGAGTATGGAGGTGTTACATGCAACTAGATCCATGAGTATAAATTATGTGTAATTTATAAAATGAATTAGATAAGTCTAATTAGAGGTATTTGAATCTTTCACTTTCATTGGCCCTTCGCCTTTAGCACTGCCACCTATCTCATAAACCGGCTCCCAACACCCACTCTCGATGGTCATTCACCCTACTTCAAGCTGTGTAATACACAACTCGACTACACCAAGTTGCACAATTTTGGTTGCCTATGCTATCCATGGTTACGCCCCTATACCAAACATAAAATAGAATCCTGCTCCATTCCCTGTCTATTTGTTGGGTACTCTACTACCCAAAGCGCATTTTATTGCCTTGATCCTACAACCCATCACATCTACACGTCTCGACACGTTTGTTTCGTTGATGATCACTACCCTTACTCTCGCCTCATCTCCTCTCCTCTGCCCAACCAACTTTCCACCCATCCTGATGATTGGTGCACCTTATCCTTACCCATAATCCCACCCTCAACCGAAACCATTGCCCAACCCCTCACACCACCTCCCAGCCCCACTTCTGCCTTGTCATCAGTCCCACAACCTACCCATACCAATCCCCAACCCACTGCACCCTCTCTTTCCCGTCCTCACCACGACATTACTACTCCAGACCGCTCCACCACCTCCATTGCTGCAGCACCACAACACCCCTCGCCATCTCCCCCACCACCTCTTCCTCCTCCCTCATCCCGCACAATTGTCACTCGTCTAGCCAATGACATACGTAAACCGAATCCCAAATATGCCAACATCGCCCATACCAATCCCCATAACCCCTCCTTGGCATTACCACATACCACAAAACAGGCCCTTATCCAACCTCAGTGGCGTGCTGCTATGGAAGAAGAATTCAGTGCCCTTGCCCGCAACAACACTTGGTCACTTATTCCACGATAACCATCGCACAATGTTATAGGATGTAAATGAGTTTATTGCATCAAGTATAACCCGGATGGCACCCTCAAACAATATAAAGCTCGCTTAGTTGCAAAGGGGTTTCATCAAAGTCTCGGGTATTGATTACGCAGAAACATTTAGTCCCGTCATTAAACCCACCACAGTTCAGCTCATTTTGTCTCTTGCAGTTGCTCACTCTTGGTCTCTACGACAACTCGRCGTCAACAACGCCTTCCTCCAAGGTAAACTCACTGACACTGTCTATATGGTTCAACCACCAGGATTTATTGAACCCACCAAACCCGACTACATTTTCCAGTTACACAAAGCTATCTATGGACTTAAACAATCCCCGAGAGCTTGGTACATTGAACTCAAAAACTACCTCATCACCTATGGCTTTCGTCAGTCACTCTCCGATCCCTCCTTATTTATTCTCAAAACCAATACCATACACCTTTATGTTTTAGTAGATGTCGATGACATTATCGTCACCGGACCAAACCCGCTTCACCTCAATTCATTACTAGCCTTGCTGATCGTTTCTCTATCAAGGACCTAGGCCCCTTATCCTATTTCCTAGGTGTTGAAGTAACCCCAAATGCCTCTGGCCTTCACCTAAACCAGTCTAAATATATCACTAACCTCCTCTAAAAGCATCATATGGCTGATGCTAAGCCAACCTCCACCCCCATGTCGACACATCCACCATTAACCCGAAATGATGCACAACCTCTCCTTAATCAATCGGAATACAACACCATTGTAGGAAGTCTTAAATATTTATCTCTTACACGACCCGATATTGCCTTCACCGTAAACCGTCTCGCCCAATTCCTTAATCACCCCACTACTTAGCACTGGACAGCCCTCAAAAGACTCCTCCGTTACCTCCATGGCACCATCACTCACGGTATTCAACTTCATCGAAACACACCCCTCTGCCTTCACGCTTTCTATGACGCTGATTGGGCTGGCGACAAGGACGATTATATATCCACCTCAGGTTACATAATTTACCTTGGTCGTAATCCCATCTCATGGTCTTCCAAGAAACAAAGAGCACTAGCTTGATCTTCCACCGAAGCAGAATTTCGAGCTCTTGCTGACATCACTGCCGAAAACCTTTGGCTAAGATCACTCTTCACTGAACTTAATATTACCATTACCAAACCACCTGCCATATACTGTGACAACCTCTCCGCCACACACTACTCCGCCAACCCCGTATTCCACTCCAGGATGAAGCACCTTGCATTGTCTTTCCATTTTGTACGCGAACAGGTGCAACGTCAAACCATACGCGTTCAACATATCTCTAGCAAGGACCAGCTAGTTGATGCCTTAACGAAACCGCTACCCATATCGCCTGTCATGAACTACGACTCAAGATTGGACTCATCTCTCGACCGTCCATCTTGCGAGGGCGTGTTAGGAATATCTTAGAAGATAATCTCAAGAATCAATCACAGGATCAATCTACTCTCACAATCAAGCAAAGTCAATCATGATTATTCTACAATTTTGTAATTATAGCTAGATATTATTTCTTGCCTTGTTTATAACACAAATCAGGCTAATCTTTATTGTATAACCCTATTTATCTCACTTGTAAATACTGTATAATGTAACTTGTTTATGTAATGTAAATTATCCAATTATTCAAATCTTATAGGAAATATCTCACGACTCACGAATCAATGAGCAACCAACCTTTTGAACTCCACCTAACTTACTTTTGACTTTTGACACCGTTACTCATAAGTCCAATAAAATGATTTTACAATAAAACATTGTAAAATTATATTACAAAAATCAAAATATCTTTTTTATGGAAAACTGGTGATTGGTAGAAATTATTTTAGTGAGGCGATTTAGGTAAAATATTATTTAATTTTACGATTACACTTGCGTAAAACGGTTTTATATAAGAATTATTGTAGTTTTAGTTAATGTTAGGAAGTTATGATAAATTTGGATATAATAAAGTTTAAAGTGCCCGGACATTATATAATTTTATCCATATTACAGCTGGCGAAAAAACATATCACAGGGTAACATTTTCTATAAATTCTTTTAATGAGTGAGTCTACAAATGTTCACATATGATAGTGTTATCACAGTAAAATCGATTTTTTTAACGTGAGTAATCTTATATCTTCGGTAATTATATCCTAACTTAATACAATTTTTAAGCGTGAGTCATCTTATCGTATATATTATCACGGTAAGATCGGTAGAAGTATTATTCTTGTCTCAAAAGTTGATGAAACTTAATTTATTTTCCAAATTAATTTTTTCTGAAAAGGTTTTCTAACGTCAATTTATTTTGCGAGCTTTTGTACAACAACATTATGAATTGTGATTATAACAAGACTGTTGAAATTACGTGTTTGCTTTTTCCTAATTAAAACCCCAATCAACAACTTGACTAATGACTAACGAGGTTAATATCTTTTTTTTGTGAACAACTTGATTATTTAGTAGACAAAGGCAACTTTTCATCTCACACTAAATATCATAATCATAATTTTCATAATTAAAGGACTAGATACCATAATTAATACGAGTAGATCTTTTCAAGTGAATTTAACTTTCAAAGTATGTGATGATTTGGATTTGCATGTGATATTTTGAGGAGTTGATCAAACTAAGATTCGATTTCCTACTAAATGTTGGTTATATACTCATTAGATTTTGACATGAAGAATCTTAGATTCATTCAGACAGGCATCGTAATCTATATGGGGATTATGTGCCATAGGTTTTGTGTATTTCGTACAACCAATCAAGTTAAACAAAGCGTCTTACGTTTGACGGACCCTTTTTTACTTGTCCTGTCCCCCACTTGCCCTTTGTCTCACGTTTTTTCAAAGTAACGGATTTTGTCCATCACAAATAAGAATGTGTGTTAAGTTAATTGGTTTTCGACATTGTGACAAAATGTCCTAAAATTCCATTAGTTCTAGACTTAAATTTTATTTCATTTCAATCTGATTCAATTTAGATTATTTACGAAGGAATGTAATGTCTGCCATATATTGGGATAGTTCAAGAGTACTACACCTATTCTAATAACATTATCTCGTCACCTACTTACAAGCGATATCATGCATAATTAGTTGCTACAATTAGGGAAACAAACTCCACATTACTTGCTAAATATATTATATATATTTTAACACGTACATCCTCGCAGTCAAAACAGGAGGAGAACGAATGTTAGAGACTTTCTCAAAAATCATCAAAAACAACAGAGGGAAGTACTTTGGTAAAAACGCCGGCCATTATTTAAGATCGAAAGGGAACATGATGGACGCCAACGTCACCAGGAGATACCTTTTCACGCACAAAATGGATATCAAGCTCAATATGTTTTGTGCATTGATGTTGAATGAGATTACCGACAAGGTAAATGACACTAATATTATCACAATAGACGAGTGTAGCTTTGGGAAGTGGATAATGAAGGTCCGGCAATAAAATACGTAACCAACATGTTTTGAAAAGTTTAATCAGTTTATGTACAAAAGTTATGTTTAAATCCTCTTGGTTCGTTTCCTATAAGTAGAGGTGACAATCAAGTCAGTTGTGTTCGGTCAAGCCAAGTTAGGTCATATTGAGTTCGGGTCATGCTAGGGTCAACCTACCATTTCGGGTACGGATCAGATCATTTTGGGTTAATTGATGTACCACATCGAGTCAAATCGTTATGAATTGTCGCATCCTACATTAGTACATTGGCAATCTTACGTTCGATTTTGACATAGTTTAGTCTAATAGGCTGTCGTGTTTAAGAGTTGTTTCTGTTGATTAAGATTAAACTTTACGACTTTTTTGCATTACGATTTTGAACTTCAAATGTACGGAGTATCATCGTACATCTTAATTAATAAGTAATAACATTGTTTAATAAGGGACTGGTCTAATTTATTTCAGTTTTTCTAAAATCACCAAGTCATTATGTGACTATTGACAAAACTCGTTGTCATCAATAGCATAATAAAAAAAACATTGAGTTTGTAGCCGTATAATAAAATGTTTTGAAACGGAAGAGGATAGTCAAGTAGTCAAGTACTCAGATTGTTAGAGTATAAAATTGATCTTGGGACTTCAACCATCAGCAACCTATGACCTTTTAGTCACATTGGCTTTAATTCCATATCAAGAAATCATCTTAACCAAAAGTTTAAGTTGATGGTTAGAGTCTCAAGACCGATTTTATATATTCTAACACAGATCATACAATTATAAAATGTAGAGACGAGAGGACAAATATGCAAACGGTGCAGATGATTTTATGTTTAATAAATAGATGTGCGATATGGTCCTCATGTTCCAAATCTAAACAATTTCATTTGGATTGAGTATTGACCTAAATAATGCGAAACAAATCAAAGAATGATAATGAAGCCAACATAACAATAATTTGTCTGAGGATGATAAACTCTGTTCAACTAATACTTTGTCATTTTTTGATTAAAAATAATAATGTATTAGTCGGTGCTAATATGGATTAGCTAATGTAATCAAGCGTATAATAAGTAAATGAAGATTATAAGCTCGTTGCACAATAATCTTATTTGAAACTATTAGTTTGAATCAATATGAAAATATAATTAGTAAAATGTAATATCCTAGTATGTGTAGTACAACTATTATATACGACTGTAATTAAACAAGGCACATACGAAGTACCATAAAATATGTCCTTTGTGTAAAAACAATTGTCTTATTTAAATGTCTTTCTTCCTCAACGCTCCTTAATTATTCGAGATGTTGATCGTCATCTAATTTTACATTTTTACCAAATTGGGTCCAATGTGCTATCTTTTGTTGAATATAGAATAAGGATTATTTTCTTGCATAAAGAAATAATGTCTTTTATTTTGTCTACTACGAGTCTACGACGTGGATAAATTTGTCTATCGTGTTGTTTAGTTTTCATTTTCAATTTTATAATAGAAAAGAAAGTTGGAATTTATAACCATCTAATTACGGCATAGAACAATTATGCAGGGTGCATCTTTTATTTTCTTCCAAACCCAAAGTAAAAAGAAATAAATGATCTCAAAAGAAAAACACAATAAAAAATGGTGCTAACTGGTTTTCGGAGCTGTGAGAATGTAGGAGGTTCAGTGCATGTTACCTGAAAAGGAATGGCACCAGTAAGGCGCGACTGAGGGACAAATAAACAATGCTACGCGTTTTTAAGAAGTTTGGCTAATTTTCATACCAAAGCGTCTCCCTTGTGACGGGTCGGTATTTGTGACGGGTAATGCCACTCACAAAACGAATAAAGCAAAAGGTGGGGGCACCCCTCCACTTGCCTTCCTCTCTCCTCTCATGGGCCTTTTGTCTCACAATTTGGTACCCGTCKTCTCAAAGTGACGGATACCTTCCGTCACAAATGAGAATTGCCCTTTTCATACTCAGTTCGTACCATTCAAATTCAACATAAATACATAATTTAAACATGATAGACAAATTTAGGCAATCCTTTGAAAATCTATTTGGGTTCCAATTAGTCCAAAAAGCCAGCTACTGTGAGTCTGTGAGTGAGGTAACTCAGCTACGTTTTTCTGATCAAAGCGTCTCCCTTGTGACGGATAATGCCACTCACAAAACGAATAGAGGGGACAAGATGGGGGCACCCCCATGTGCTTTCCTCTCTCCTCTCATGGGCATTTTGTGAGACAAAAAGGTATCCGTCACAAGCTTGTGACGGATACCTTCCGTCACAAATGAGAATTTGCCTTTTCTGATCTTTGTTTCTTTTTAGTTGTTTTATGAATAAAATTATTATGAGGTGACCCACCTAAAATCTAATATAATTAAGGGATAATTAAAGGAAGTACAAGGTTATTACTCCCTTCGTCCCGGTCATTTTTTATCCTATTTTATTTTGGATATCTCGGTTAACTGTTGTTATTTCTATTTTAGGATTGCATTTGATTAGCAATTGATCATTCACACTCAAATTGGTCGACTTGTCATCTTATAATTGATTACTACTTTATATTTTAGATAGTAGATAGTAACTAAAGGTGGAGAAGACTAAAATGATAAATGTCAGATCATAGGGCCAGATTTTGTCGAGTTAATTACAAGTTCAAATTAGTACTGATAGATCATGTTGAGTCAGCAACTGGTAGACCTGGAAAAATTGACCTTGCTCGAGTTGACTCTACTTGAACTCTGCAAAACCCGAAATTAACTCGACTCGAACGGACGCAACTCGAATCTGATCTGATTGACCCGTTTGTCTAATCTATCAACGGGTCGGGTCATTATTGGAGTACAAGTCGGGTAGGTAGGGTTTGATTTACCGAATTTTCAGATACTATCAAATCGAATATTTTAGATCGAATTCCTCCAAGTTGGGCTAGTACATGGTGAAGGTATACCCTAATAGTCTAATACTAGAAAGGACTCAAAAGGAGTAACCGTAGAGAGTGGGTGAGGGAGAGTAAAGAGGAAAGACAGCTAAAGGAAAGGCTGGAAGAAGAAAGGACAAAAGCCAAATACCCGTTAAATGGGGCCCACTTAGACCTATTACATAACTTCCCGCTGCTCTATTTAAAACCACCCCACACACAAATTTCCTCTTCATTTCTTCTACCCAGTCTACTCTACAACTTCTCTCTTCCACCAACATTTCCAACAATAATCACTTGTAAGCTTCCCCTTCCCCCTTTCTCTTCTCTCCTTCCCATCGTTTATTCTATAAATAGACCATTCTTGTCAAATAGATTCAAACCGTTTCATTTACCTATATCTTATTACTCCTATTATTAATTGTATAACCGTTTTATAGGAGACCCATTATTATTGGCTCACTGTTTTTTACTGCCCAATTATTCAGTTTTCATTCCGCCTACTTGTTTATTTGCTCCCTTGATTTTTTCACACTTTCCTTCTGCTTTTTAGTTTAAAAAAACAACACTTCTCGCCGCCGTAATTGATTAGAGTGTAGAATGACAAGATATTATATAGGTGTATCTTTAAAATTAACCTTATTGGTAAGTGTGCAACTGGAAAAATAACACGGTTTCATTATTAAAGTTGGTGTACTACTCCCTATTTTCGCTTTTTGTTTATTATTGAGCTAATTAAATTTGTTTATAAAACGCGATGAAAATTAAGCCGATTTTTTTTGGCCTATATAATTTGATAGTCACATTTTAAAATTTAATCTAAAATGTCTCTTTAATCATTACAATTTGATTAATATTTAATATCATACTTTACTTTCGTTTTAATTAACATTTCAATACTTTTGTTTTTGCCCCGGCCATACCCTAACAGCTTATCTGCTTGAGACAAATCCTACGATTATGCATGATTTTCTGGAAAATTGGATTCTTTACATTTTACTTTGGCCAATAATTATTGTGTAAGACACTAAGACGGTTTTACATTGTACAACAATTCTTTTGTACTGTATTTATTGATAATAATAATAGATGAATGTTTAACCAATTAAAAGAAATGATTCGTGTATTTTTTTTAGGGAGTAAATCGGAAACATGAGGCGGCCGTTTCATGGGATTGCTAGTGATATAAATGGAAGAATCTCATGTTACAAGCAAGATTGGATTAGTGGTATTCGATCCGGATTTGGGTAATCTTCTATCCTAACAAATATTTACAAACTTGATCAAATTTCATGAACAATTTTAGTTAATTTTTAATAATTAAGCAAATTAAAGATTATTTACTCATGCATGTGTTTTTTTTTTTACAAGTGTAGGATACTTGCTCCAACTACTTACATTTTCTTTGCATCTGCTCTTCCTGTCATAGCCTTTGGTGAACAACTCAGCAGAGACACAGGTGCTCTTTCTTCTGACACTTATTATTGACTTATCACCAATTCTTATATGAGATGGTATCATGAATAGATTACCATAGAACAGACCTTATAAATAATGAGTTAGATATATTTTCCAAAGGGTTATAAGGGTAATAAGGAGTCTAGCTGATTAGGTTCGTCTAACATTATATTAATATGAGACCGTCTGGCTGACTCATCTAAAAATGCACGTGTTTTTAGATGGGAGTTTGAGCACAGTAGAGACATTAGCATCAACAGCAATATGTGGGATCATACACTCAATATTTGGTGGGCAGCCTCTTTTAATTCTGGGTGTCGCAGAACCAACTGTCATCATGTACTCTTACCTTTACAACTTTGCTAAAGGAAATAAAGACTTGGGTCAACACCTTTACTTGGCTTGGGCTGGATGGTACGTTCGTTTATTTATTTATATATTGTCTAGTTTTAGTGCTTGAATCATGATTAGGATATTCTTTTCAGAATAAAGCGAGTCACAACGACAATTATGATGTTGACGGGTTTCGAACCCATGTTATAATGATGATATTGATATACGTTGGTTAAGTTTTTAGCAAAGTTTTGCATTGAATTTTTTCATATTGTCATTCCAGGGTATGTGTATGGACTGCTCTCTTGCTTGTTCTTCTTTCGATATTCAATGTTGCCACGATCATTAATCGATTCACAAGGGTCGCTGGGGAGCTGTTTGGCATGTTAATTACAGTTCTTTTCATCCAAGAGGCTATCAAGGTATATGCTCTTCTTTTAATTAGCTGATTTGAAAGTTTCTTGTAAGACACAAAAACTCATATGACACCGTTTTTTAATGCAAGACAAGTCTATTAATCCTATAGTAATTAAATGAGAAATACATAATGATTTAGAATGATCTCACATGTAAGTCTGTCTCATACAAGACCTACTTATGGTAGACTTTATGTGTTGGTTACATGAAAATGAATGCTTTTGTTGCAGGGGATAGTAAGTGAATTTCAAACCCCTAAGGCTGATGATCCTAAACAAGATATATACCAATTTCAATGGCGGTATGTTAATGGATTSCTTGGAMCTATATTTAGSTTTGGGGTCCTTTTGACGGCCTTAAAAAGTCGAAGAGCAAGAGCATGGCGCTATGGAACAAGCGATGCTAGGAGTTTTATTGCGGACTATGGTGTTCCTTCCATGGTTGTCCTTTGGACAGTTTTATCATTCAGTGTTCCTTCTGGAGTTCCTAGTGGAGTACCCAGAAGGCTATATAGCCCTTTGCCTTGGCAATCTCCATCTCTTTATCACTGGACTGTTATTAAGGTGACAACTCTCACTTCTGTACACGTCTTACAAATTCTTGTCTAAGATTAGACTTGACTCGTTCTAAATTGAACCGATCAATCAATGACCGAAATATTACAGCAAACCTGAGTTGAACCATTTCTACTTCACCCGAGATGACCTACACTTGGACTGACCTGATCATAAAACATCTGAACCTCAAAAAATTGAGTCCACCAAAACTGAGCCCGAAATAGCCAGACCAGATGACCTGTTGGCCAGGTTGAAATAAGACTAACAAAAAGTTAATACTTAATTGTTGCGCTCATCAGTTTCTAGTAATTTTCTTGATTTAATTCTAATTTGTGATTTGAGTTTTATTTTGTGATGTTCAAATTGAAGGATATGGGTAAGGTACCAGTGGCCTATATATTTGGAGCCTTCATTCCGGCATTGATGGTGGCAGGACTGTACTTCTTTGACCATAGTGTTGCTTCACAACTTGCACAGCAAAAGGAGTTTAATTTGAAAAAGCCTTCTGCTTACCATTATGATATCTTGTTGCTTGGATTCATGGTATGTAATGGACCTACTTTACTTTGCTTAGCCATTACACGTACTCATAATTCTAAGACTAACACAGCGCGGATTTTGTAGACTTTGCTGTGTGGATTAATCGGACTTCCTCCATCAAACGGAGTCCTCCCGCAATCTCCTATGCATACTAAGAGCTTGGCTGTTCTCAAGAAACAGGTTGGTATATGGAATTTCTTGAAATGGATAGCTTTAGGATCAGATTCACAATGATCCAAAATCTACCTGTATTCTTATCAGATCACCTATCCAAATATAAACCCGATCCATATCTGAAAAAGTTACAACACAAAACCGATCCAAATTATATAAGGACAATTGTGACCATGATCCTATTGCTGTTCCGAAACTCCTTTTCATCTGATTATTTCCCATTAAATCTACTAGCTCTATTCATATAATTTCCATACGTTTGATTAAAATACTACTCACAATATTGAACAAGTGTATGGAAATGACATGAATAGAGGGAGTATTTATTTTGTCGTCCAACAGAGCTAACAAAATCAAGAAATTTATATTTGATCGGTTCAGGTCAGATTTGAGTATGGGTTGTAAGAAAATTAGGTTTGGATCGGTATTTGCGTTCCGAACTAAATGGTTTCGGCTTGTGTCAGACTTAGTTCAGGTTTTTAATCCATGTTTCGGGTTCTAATATCAATTGTCTGA
Organism: Silene noctiflora; assembly: GCA_009801015.1. Lineage (NCBI taxonomy): Eukaryota > Viridiplantae > Streptophyta > Magnoliopsida > Caryophyllales > Caryophyllaceae > Silene > Silene noctiflora. The sequence continues at coordinate 79,409 of VHZZ01005033.1, forward strand.
TAACAGCTGATGGGCAAAAAGATGGTGGAGACTGCTAGAGAAAGCATAAGACAGAATGCCACTACCACTGAAATTTATGGACAGATGCAAGATGTGTTCATTGAAATGGATCAGAGTCCAGATGTAAGCCACTTCTAATATTTGTTTTCACACTTTTTATTATGCTGAAAAGATGATTAATTAAGAGAAATTAATTAGGTTACAATGTTATATCATAGGATGCCAAAGTGAGAATTTTCAAACCTTGGAAATTCAGCTCATGAAACAAAATGAATTGTTTTTTATTTTTTTTAATCAAATCAAACTCTGAAATGTAAGAAGTTTTCTCGGGTTTTCAGACTCATGAAGTTGTGAGAGAACTGGAAGATCTGAAAAAAGCAGTGATCAAGGGAAACAACAAAGAAGGGAAGGATGAAACCGCCTTTAGACTAGAAAACATCGATGATTATCTGCCTGTAAGAGTGAACGAACAAAGAGTTAGCAACTTGTTACAGTCCTGTTTAGTGGCAGGGGCTGTGTTTGCAATGCCTGTGATCAAGCTCATTCCCACTTCCGTTCTTTGGGGATACTTCGCCTTTATGGCCATTGATAGCCTTCCTGGTAGCCAGTTCTGGGAAAGAATCCTACTCCTTTTCATTACTCCCTCTCGACGCTACAAGTAAGCTTACGATTAACATCAGATAGCGTCATTTGAGTTGGGGTCTCTTTCAAGTTTATTATTAGGTCATTTCGAGTATTGGTCAGTTTGGGTCAAACCATTTCAAGTCGAGAGGTTACAGGTAGTGACATTCAAGGGTTGTGTTTATTTGTTAAGTTACATTAATCATTTCGATGGGTCAAAATTCGGAAAATGTTATTTCCAAATGGGTGGCTTCGGCTAGGGTCATTTTAGGTTTTATCAATACCGGGTCCATCAAAATTCGGACCACCACCAGTCAGATTATTTTGGGTTATTTTTTTAATCTAATTCAGATCTCCATTCAAGTTATTTTGGGCGAGCTTAATTCGGATCTATCTTATAACTAAGTTTTTAATGTTATCTGTTACAGGATTCTGGAAGAAGCTCATGCTTCATTTGTAGAATCAGTGCCCTTCAAATACATAGCTGGGTTCACAATATTCCAAGCAGTCTACTTGTTGATTTGCTTTGGAGTAACTTGGATACCAATTGCCGGGATTCTCTTCCCTTTGCCTTTCTTCCTTTTGATAAGTATACGACAGTACGTTCTCCCCAAGCTGTTCCAACCGTTCCACCTACAAGAACTTGATGCAGCTGAGTACGAGGAGATCGCTGGTGCACCAAGACGTGCCCTCAGCTTGTCTTTCAAGGTATTTGTTAAAACTGAAATCTTTGGTGTTTATCTCATTTGTGGTTAACTATAAATGGAAGGACGAGATTGTGACTTTTGGGTTTGGGATTGATATCAGGAGAGACAATCTCTTGACGAAGATCAAGTGGGAGATGATGGCGAAATACTTGATGAGCTGACTACCAGCAGAGGGGAGTTCAAGCACCGAACTGTGAGCTTTAAAAACGCTCAGGTGAATTTAACTGATTTACTCTTTAAGTTTTAGCTGATAAGTTGGAGTGATGGTATTCATAACTCGCGTATACAACTGACATGTCAAAACTTCCTTTGTAACTCTCTTTAGAGTTCACGCTCAATGAAACAAAATAAAAGTTGCCTTAAACCGTTATTTGTCTTCTTCTTATGATTCAGGTTCAGCTTCCAGACGTTATCCTTCCAGAGTAAGAAACGCGAACAGTTTCTGACACAGGTAAACCGTAGTATTGATGGTGATGGAAAGCAACTTCATTCTAAGGGGAAAGAGGGGAAATGCAACCAAGCTCTCGAATGAGAGCTGAAGTCGGAGGTAAAAATGGGATAGGCCTAAGATTTTGATGGTAAATGATTTAGATAGAATACGTAGAAGAAAAGGAGGCAAATCTTATTCATATTGGTTAAATGTAGAAAAAAATGCAAATATATACTCAAAATTAGTCTTGAACTTAGATGTTCACCAGAATCCGTGTATTTTACTTTTCTGAGAATGTTTGTAATGAAAAATTGTATAAAGGGGGTGTTTTTTTAGTGTAGAGTTCATTTCTTGGCTTCCAAAATAAATTTAGGCCGATGATAACGCCAGTATCGTTTTGTTTAATGTCACTCAAATACAAGCTACAGTAATAATATACCCCCTTCATTCAACTCTACATTACACATTTGTTTTTTTCACGTTTGGCAACACATGTTTTACGCTATAAATATCTTTAACTACGTATTTGCAAAAATTATAAAAGTTAGATTTTTTTAATGTACTCCTAAAGACGAATTAAACAAGATCCCACATCAATATATTTTCACTTATCTATTGAGAGGAAATTGAAATTGAATGCCTACTTGTAAATAGTGTGTAAAATAAAAATGTGTAGTGTAGAGTTGAATACAGGAAGTATTAATATGAATTTTACTATTCACTCTCTTACAACTTAAGTAATATTAGTAAAAACAACGGTAAATTTTGAAGAATTTAACTGTCAATCTTGCCAAAATAATTAAGTTAATTCGCCCGTGAGCTTTATTTCTCTGGTGGTTTTCTTTTTGGTCTAAATTATACGAGCACTATTATTATGATATCCACTTTATGAGGCGCAAGGCCAATATAATATGATAGAAAAAAATGAAACAAAAATCTTTTGGATAAACCAAAGGAATCCACCAGACCTATGTATTTCATAAATGAGTTATAATATCTTGTAGGATGCATACAAAAATTACTAATTTCATACAAGAATCTTTCCCCAAGAGCACCGATAGGAATATAACCAATCCATGATAAAAACGGGTATCCTTTAATAAAATTCTCGGTATAAAATATAGATGGTCAAAACTAAAACAAAGATGAAAGTTTTAATATGATTGAATTGATTCACAAAGAAAAACTATATTACACACTGCTGAACTCGAGGCTCCATCACACCACTTGGTAACTTTCTGTGTATAGCTGGATTCTCTGAGCGAATTTTGGAGGGGCTCCGCCTTTTAATGGCAGGATGTTAACGACCTGTGGGTGGATGACATGCAACTGTAAGTTAGCAACGAAACAACCAAGGAGAACATAATTAGAGGAAGCCAAATAAGCAAAGGCTAAACAATCTGACAAAAATCAATCCATGTCAAAGCAACATCAACAAATAACACAAGTTCTCATATTCTTGACTATTCATTTGGTTCTTTACCTTTGCTTTTGGTGCAATTTTTTAGGAAAGCACATCCAAGTGGCTGAACTAGTGTATTACGTTAAGCAATAAGCCAAAAAAAAGAAATTGGTGAAGAATTCTACTAGTAAACATGCCAAAAACAGAATAGGTAAATAATCTATTGCATATAGGAGGGCGTATTAGATAGTCTCATGATAAGATTATCTTGAGACTGACCCGTATTATATAGAGTAGTTATTTCTTGATTTTAGTTTTTTATTAGGTTAATGAGAATCCCTTGTTCACACATTATATCAATTAACATTATATCAAAGGTACATGATCCATGTTCGGAACCAAGTAATGAAGCCGTGGAAAAAATGTGATAGTTTGGGTACCTTGAGGTCACTGAATGTATTTGTAGCTGTGAACCGTACAGAGATGGGGAAAAAGGCAGATGAATCTGAAGCAGGTACCACAAACTCAAGTGCTCCACTGCCAAGTTACAGAAAAACATGTATCAGAAAAAGGCGCTTCTGCCTAGCACTGGTAGCATTACATTTACCTCGTCATTTATTGCGACATGATAACAATTTCTCTAAATATTATATTTACATACTGAGAGACAAAAAGAAAAAAGGTATAACTCTATTGCTCACCTTCGGTTAGAGTTATCTATCAGAACAATGGACCACTCCAAGATAGAGTTTCTGGAATCATA
>VHZZ01005035.1:0-17637 GCA_009801015.1 Silene noctiflora
TATTGTATATCACGCCTTTGTATATTTCTATCGAACATTAGAACAAAATTTATCCGTATACCGCCGCGTGCGTTGCACGCGGCCTTTCAACTAGTTTATAAAAAGTAAAATTCAACTGAATTTCTATTTCCAGCCTGGACAACGCGAACGGCGTGAAAAGTCGATAATTGAAACGGAGGGGTATAACGTAAAAGAGCCCAACCAAAATTCCATCTCACAATTCTCATTTCCATATTCATTGGTTAGTTTCTTAACTAGTCACGACGTTGTCAAATTTGTTGACTCAATCTCCTTTCTCCTGAATTACTCTTTTATATCTCTCTCTTAATCCAATCATACACTGTTCCCTCCTTTAAATTATTCATAGATTTGGGGTTTTTCCACTCAAATCTAGTGTCCTCTAAACACTGATTTCAATTGCACCAAACTAATCTGATTTCCAATTTAGGTAATTACAAAAATTCGCTTTTTATTTGGGTATTTGTTTGATCTGTTTCTGGGTTTTTCGTATCTTGGTAATGCCTGCATTATGTTTATTGAATTGCCTGAACGAAGATATGTAGTGGGTTATCTTGTTATTGACGTAAAATGATCTCTTTGATTGTGATTATTAATTTGGGGTTAATTTTAGTTTCTGGGTTGTCACAATTTTGCTGAAATTTTTCCTGATTTGGTTGTTCTTATCTTATTTTAATGAATGACTGTTGAATGATTACAATGTAGAAAGTTGATTGATTGATAAAGTTGTAAACTTGTAAATTTGTGTGTTGGAAATGTTGCTATGTTGTAAGCTGTGATGTCAAGTGTGTATGACATTAACTGCATTGAACTGCAGTTTAGTGTCATAATTGAGTTTGAGGCGTCGTATTCGATAGTGATTTTAGTTATATCCGACCCACTACCTCGCAATTTGCGGGAGCCTTGAGGAAGTGGAGTAATGTTGTTGTTGTTGTTGTTGCTTGTATAAATTGATTCTCTCTTTCATGTAACTATGTATTTGTGGTTGATGCAGTGAGATGATGCTTAAATTGAGTGCTTGTTTTCTTTTTATTTGCTTGTTATTGGGTGGGTGGTGGATGCCCTTTGATACCTTAAGTTGTGTTTTTGTTGAGCCGGACCATTTGTTTTCTTGTTATGTGCTTGCTGCTGGGTGACTGATTCACTTGAATGGTGGTGTGTGATTCGCTATAAGATATGTTATGTTGGTAGTATTCTAGAGGATAAACCTAGTTTTCTTTTATAAAAAGAAAAAATTGATAGGTAGTAGAGCTTCTTGTGAACAAAAACGACGTGAAAAGTTATTAGGAGGATATTGATCATTGGTTTTTATGCTCAGGTGCAAGTTCTCAGGATAGGTGAAGGACTGTTTACATGGTTGTTATGCTGCAAACCAACTTTGTACAAAGTAAAAGGAAGTCTCTGCGTATGTGTATTATGATCAATTAAGTGACTGTTTTATGGGAGAAAGTGATAATACTGTACAAGGATCATATCTCCATTAAGTTATCTGTCTAAAGTATGCCAGAAGTTAGATTTCCAAAGCGATACACAATTGTAATTTTAACGTTCATTTGCACAGCCGTCTGTTACATTGAACGGGTGGGCTTCTCAATTGCTTATACAATTGCAGCTGATGCTGCTGGAGTAAGTCAATCAAGTAAAGGCACCATACTTTCCACTTTCTACTATGGCTATGCATGCTCACAAGTACCCGGAGGATGGGCAGCTCAGAAAATAGGTGGGAGGCGTGTCCTCCTACTCTCGTTTGTTTTATGGTCTTTAACCTGTGCCCTAGTGCCACTAGACCCAAGTCGGGTCCTGACATTGGTCCTTGCACGCCTTCTTGTTGGAGTCGCTCAAGGATTTATTTTCCCGTCCATTCACACAGTTTTGGCTCAGTGGGTCCCTCCTCATGAAAGATCGAGATCTGTTTCACTCACTACATCTGGCATGTACATGGGTGCAGCTGCTGGGATGCTTCTGCTTCCAAGCTTGGTGAAGTTCAGAGGCCCACAGTCAGTCTTTTTAGCCGAAGCAGCTTTAGGAGCCATGTGGTCGGCACTTTGGTTTAAATATGCATCTGATCCTCCTCGTTCTGAGCACCCCAAAGCTGCTGCTGCTGGTTTTGGAGAAAATTTATTGCCTATTAAAGGAAACCAAAAGTTAAAAGTCGAGAATGGAGGCAGCTCTTCAAAAACTGCTAAAATACCTTGGAAGAGGATTCTTATCAACTTACCTGTCTGGGCTATTGTGGTTAATAATTTCACGTTCCATTATGCCTTGTATGTACTTATGAATTGGTTGCCGACGTATTTTGAACAAGGCCTACAACTTAGTCTTCAAGATATGGGTTCTTCTAAAATGATGCCTTACTTCAACATGTTTGTATTTTCAAATATAGGGGGGTGGGTTGCCGATTATCTCATCACTAGGAAGGTTATGTCTGTTACTTGGACGAGGAAGTTCTTAAATACCTTGGGATTTCTCGTGGCGTCAATAGCACTGATAGCACTCCCCATGTTTAGAACTTCGGCTGGGGCTGTCTTTTGTTCTTCTGTGGCGCTAGGCTTCTTGGCACTTGGAAGAGCGGGGTTTGCTGTGAATCACATGGATATAGCTCCCAGATACGCCGGCATTGTTATGGGAGTTTCCAATACAGCTGGCACACTAGCTGGTATTGTTGGTGTTGAGCTGACAGGCCAGCTTCTTGAGGCTGCAAAAGTTGCTGACTATGACATCTCTAGTGCAGAAAGTTGGAGACCAGTGTTTATTATTCCTGGTTTCCTTTGTATTTTGAGTTCAATTGTGTTCATTCTTTTTTCCACCGGAGAAAGAATTTTTGACTGAATTAAGAATTTATGACTGATGAGTAGCTATCAATTGAATTTTCGCTTTCACCACATTCTATAAAGATCTCTTCGGTGTGATCATTTATATTTAATTTGCGGTAGTCTCACCATGCTGAGCCCTAAGACGTACTTATCCCTTAGTCCCTTGTATCTTTTTTCTCAAAAAGGAGAAAGATGATCTAACTCATGGCCTGAGACTTGGCAGTTGCGCTGCAAAGTTTTTAATTGCTGATAATAAGAGTTGCTTTCAATTCCTTCTGCTCCCTTTTGGCTCCAGTTGGGGCGTTGAGGTCAGTGGATGTTCTGCTAGTCCGTCTGTCTAACCGCTAACAAAGTGTTGATATTTTTGCCACAAATGTTAATATCAACTCATATCAAGATATCTGTTCAGGTTGACTGCATAATGTTTCATCTGTTGATTTGATCTGGCTGATATAGAGTATAGACGGAGTTATCATTATGGTGGCTATGCCGCCTATGCCTTCAACAAATAGGAGAACATTGATCACATGCTGCTAATTGTACAGTTCATCTCTTACTGTCAAATTTTTGGGAAAAGGCGGTGATGAAACATTAGCAGCAACCTTGTTAAAGATCCCTGATTGCTGGTTTTGCCAAACTAACATTTGTATTCTTTATTGTTGCCTGTGTATTTTTTTTTTTTTTTCCTTTTATACGAATTTACCTACTTGTATTTCATTTAAATTATGGAGCAGTGCGCTAATGCACAAGGGCCCGTTGTCCCGTTAGTATAGAGGAAGGAGGAGAAAGACAGTTGATGCAATTCTCAATGTGAGGTCCATTGTTAGTCATACAGAAACAATCTTTTATTTTATTTTCAAGACATGGGTAAAACTCTTGACGACCAATCCCCTTACCCGCCATAGGCAGGAGTCTCTCCCAGGAAAAGGGCTATTGGAGCAACATTGTACATGAAGGATGGACAAAGTCTATCAAATTTGATGAATTCCGGCAAAAGTTATTCTCTTTTACCATTGTGGATTGTGGTTTCTGCTACTGATATTGTGTTTCACAACAAAGTTGTTTTAGTTAAGCAGGTATAGACTTGAAGTTCCTGCGTATCAGTGCTGCATATGAGAGATCGAAGCTAGTGCCTTTGCCATTGATATTGGGGCGTAGATGTGGCATAATACTATCACCCATTCCGGTTAGTTGGCTTGCAGTTTTTGCTTAACAAGAGCAAATCAACTGTAGATTTTTTGCTACTTGTTCATTGCAACTATCTTTGACTTAAGGTTGAGGTGAAAGTATAACCAAATTGGGAGTCCATGAATATCCCTTCACCAGAAGCATTATCATGGAACAAAGGCACGCCACTTTCGTTCACTCACAAGTCACACCCGCTTCCTTCTTTACAAGCTCCTGGAATAGCCCTGAGCCGATGGTTATGGACAAGAAGTTGCTCCTTTACTTCAACGGCCAACGGGGGATACTAGAGATATAACAACACGCTCCACTCATATTCAATGGCAGACTTTGATTCTTCCTCAAGCTCATCCCTGAAAAGTGAAAACACCCTTTCCGACTTTAAAACCACATCGCCAGTCCTCAAAACGCCTCACCCCGCACCTCCCACATATCCAACTCCGCCCTTGGGACTCCCTCCCACAAAATCTGATCCCATATTACCCTCAAACTAGCAAGCCCTCGAGATTTTTTCCCAAGAATATAGTACTGTATTTGATTATAGATGCTTTAATTGTCTCACAAATCAATAATAAAAACATGCACATACTATCTTTATAATATGGTTAGCATTGAATCCATTTTACACTGTATTTGTGTAAAACCGCGTCCCACAAAACTAACTGAAATTTAGCGAACAATAATCTAATTTTGAGTAGATTTGGTGAGGCTGACCTTACCCGATAAAGCTGAACCAAACTCCGAAAGTTACCCCAAATGATGTTAACCGATTATGACCAGAAACCTGAATCTGAGCCGGCCTGATAAGGCTAGCCCGAGATTTGAATGTAACCTAAAATTGTTTATTGATCTTATGTTGACCCAACCCAAGGTGACTTGATCCAGAACCACATAACCTGTAATTGATCCTCCGAAGTAATATAAAATGACCAAAATTACAAGTATTAAGTCATATTGATATTATTTAAATAACAAAGGGTTTATTGATGGTAAGCTTTGTAACGTTTCATACTAAATAACTAATTTTGTAAGACGCTTAGTCACATTAGTATTAATTAAAGTGTTTTTATCGATTGATCTGGCCCAAAATGACCCTATCCGAAGTGACCCAAACCATAATGACCCTATCCGAACTTATCAAAACCAAAATGATTTGAAGACCTGACATGCGAAACTGATCCAAAACCCGAAATGATCCGTCCCGACATAAAGTATATGACAAACCCAAAATAACGGACTTAACTTGACTCGCCAAACCCGATTCAATTGATCCATTTACTACCTCTAATTTTGGGAGAACATTTAAAACCGCATTATTATACAATATTTTAAACCAAAATCATTACATAATTTTTTTTTTTGCGTTGACCAAGATTATTCTCTAGTCCCTACTAACATCATTTTTATTTTTATTTTTTTTGATAAGGTAAAAAAACTAGGTTGATCCTCTAAAATAAGACCAACCTATCTCATCCTTTCGAATGATAGAGGTAAGTTGAAGCCACCGGCTTTCCCATACTAACATCATTGAAATACTAAAGACAACTTAATAGAAAATCCCCAATAGAATTTGTTTTTCTCATCCGCATTCCGCATCACAAGAGTCGTGAATTAAACCCATAACACCCAAATAATTACTACATCCGGACATCCCAATTACATATAGTTGACTCTTTGACAACTAACAAGAATATAATATGAAAATAATTGAACCGACTTTTGAGGAGACAAAGAACGATCCCACTTTTTTCGCGTAAAAAAATTAAAATCTGTCTAAACAATTCAATACACCCAACTCAAGCTTCTTCCATTTTATGCTTTAAATTTTCCCTTAATTTTGCAGCAATCACTAATCTTCTTCTGGTACATGAAATTGACTCTTTATCTAACAATCTTTAACAACAAATTTCTACCAACTTTTTTGGTTAGATTTAGTTGTTAATCACTACTAAAGTAATCTCATTTTATGCTTAACTAAATAAATCACTACTTAGTTTGCTTTATAAATCAGTTTTGTTTTGTTCTTCTTTGATTTGAATCATTTGGGTGTTGATTATTTGTGAAATGATGGAGATTTTGAGGTGGGTTTTTGTTGTTCTTGTGATTTCTTCATTTGGGTTGATTTCAATTGATGCTAAGAAGTCTTCTAGGTCTCATCCAACTGAGCGCATTTCAGGTTAGAATTTTAGTGTTTGTTTTTCAGTTTATGTTGTTTAATTTAGTTTTGATTTTGTTAAAAATGTGTGTTTTGTGGATTGGTTTGTTGTTGTTTAGTGTTTAATTGGTTTATATGATTGGTCCATCTTTTTTGGATTTAGGGTTCTATTAATACGGTTGCAAGCGTGAAACGGATCTAAAGTAACTCGTACATACGGTATTACGGTTGGTTAGTAATGAGCATTAGTTAGTGGTACAGATACGTTTTTGGATCCGTTTCATACTTAAGATGGTCTTAAGTATGTATTTCTTGCTTAATAGTGGGCTTGGAGCTTTTTTGAAAATGCTGGATGCGGGAGGTTCTGTTGGATGTGGTGATGTAGTTGTTGCTTGGTTTTGTGTATCGGTTTAATCCTAATTGAATAGGATGAGTTGGAATTGAGCTGTTTATCCCTCACCAAGCGGGGTTGGGGGAGTTAGTCAGTTAGATGAGCGGGTATCTATTGCCCTGCAATAAGGGAGAGGTTTAGTTATAGTGATTCTATATAAGTGAAAGCGGCAGGATCATCTGTATGTTACTAGGAGCAATCAAATACCTGCCAAAACGATTTGTGACATTAGTTGAAGCAATAATGTCGATTTAGAATTCTAACATGTACAATAGCAAAAAAAGATGAGCTTTTGTGCTCTCCATTAACAATCTTTCTCTTTGGAGAGCGAAAAACCAAATTCATACATACAACTCTACAACGCTACAATAAACAAAAGCTCTCCCATACGCTCTTCATTTTGTACTTTGGTCCTACAAAATTTATATTTACAGAAAAAAAAACGTATTTTCTCTCACATTTCTACTTGCTATGACCCCACTCCTTTTCAATAGAGTACAAGCTCTCTATTGCTCTTAGAAGAGAGCTCGTGGAGAACTACTCCATTTTGTCTCATGAAGGGTGCATAAAGAGCATAAAAAAGTAGGCTATTGTCGGTACAAAAACACTACATTTTGCTCTCCGATAATGGGGATCATCTTAGAGTGCCAATTGAAAGAGCATGTACAATTGGAGCTCTCCAAGTGCTGTTTGTGGTAGTCCCCATTGCTGGAGAGCGAAAAATAGTGTTTTTTACTCACTATTGCGGACTCTCTATAGTAAAAAAGGTGAGTAGCTCTTCGTGTGCTCCTCAGGAGCGTTCAAAGAGCTTTGTCTCCATTTTAAGTGGGCCATATCACAAGGAAATGTGAGAATGAATTTGTTTTCCTATTTTTCTTTAGAGATTTATATAAAAAAGAAGTGGGACCAAAAAGTATAATGAAGAGCATGTAAGAGAGCTTTGCTATTAATATTATGAGCCTAATATTGGTTTTGCTCTATAAGGAGAGCGTGTAAATGGAGACCAAAACTAGTGTTCTCACTATTGAACATGCTCTAAGTGCTTGCCATGAATATAATCTCTCAGTAGTTGAGATCTACTCAAATTTTGGAGAAATAAACCATATTCTTGTGCTGTGGATGTTTTTGTTATTCTACTGAAGTTTTTTGAGGTCTCCGTAACACGAGATCTATCAAAGTTTCTACTTTAAGATACCATAACGTTCTTGCATTACGAGTTGGAAAGCAAAAAAATGTATTCTGGAAGGGAATATACTGCAAAGATGCAATTTTCTGATTTGCAAATAATCCCTAGCATACTTCTCTGCTATTCTGTTGTTTGAATCACCTCCTTTATGAAGTGATATATTCATGAACTTGTCATGTCATAACTGTCACTTCTTGTATCTTAACTTTGCTAAAACACTAAAATGGGAATCATAAGTGCAGTCCTTTTGATTAGTTAGTCAAGGCGGCTTCTCATATGAAATCATGAAAAGTATGTGAATCTATATAAGTTGCCCAGAAATCGACAGCCATCAAAAGGCCTAAGCCCATATTATAGCCTTGGTCTGTCCAAGTAATGAATACTGAATTCAGAAGGTCTTCCACTTCTCGCTGTCATCCGGTGATTCGTATGCATTTTACAATATCAATATCGTTCTGTATTTTCAATCTCCTCACTTGCTAATATCATTCCTTTGTAACATTTTAGGAGAATATTAGAGGGGAGGGATCAGAGGGAAACTATAAGAGGTAAACAAGAACTGAAAACTAGTAGTCGGTTGCTAAATGAGGATAATATTGGGCCAACAAGTAGGTTACATGAGCACAAATCTTGTTTTGGGGGGAGGGGTGAGAAAAATGTAAGAGAGAACAAGAATGACAATGTGTTTGCCCATTGCTGGTTTGAGAGGTGTCAAATAGACAAAAGTGCTGTCATGGAGTCTCAAACGCATGACCATTATTTACTGATTGCTCCGTATCTCAGTAGGAATCAAGGAGTACCACTAGACCACAACTCATGATCAACATTGTTTTCTTAGTCCTTCAAAAAATAAATAAATTGCTTTTAGTCTGTAGAATTACAGCGGGAGCCGTGGACCCTGCCAGCTTCATACCAGGGCACTAGGTATTTGGTAAATGCAAATTTCAATAAGCATTCGTTTTCTGCGACAGCCAAGGGTTTGTGCAGCATGGAATATTATTCATAGATAGATTTAAGGAAGAACAGCAGGTCCGGAGGGAACATAAGGGATGATGGTAAAGTGGACTCTTAACAGTCTTAACCAATAGCTAGTGCTTGGTTCTACACCTGATCCCAGGGGTAACCGAGAAGAGAGATGTAGATGGAGATAGAGATCTAAAACTTGATTTTTTATGGTCTGCTTCCTTCCCAAAAGTCTTGATAATATGCAGAGATAATCTGTTAGAAAATCTTCAAATGCTCTCCTAATGTATCATGATTCATCAGCCATATAATAGTGAATACGACCCAATGGCCTAGAATTTTTTGTCTTGTGGAGACTGTCTTTCAAGTTTCAATCTACCAATATGTTGATTTCCCGGCTGAGGAAGGAAGAAAACTTTTGTTACGATATCTCTTGATTTTCTTCAGGTAGTGCTGGTGATGTGTTGGAAGATGACCCTGTTGGAAGACTAAAGGTTTTCGTTTACGAGCTGCCAAGCAAATACAACAAAAAGATCTTACAGAAGGATCAAAGATGTCTTACCCACATGTTTGCGGCCGAGATATTCATGCACCGATTTCTACTGTCTAGCGCTGTTCGAACCTTAAATCCTGAAGAAGCTGATTGGTTCTACACTCCTGTGTATACTACCTGTGATTTGACTCCAAATGGCCTTCCATTACCTTTTAAATCTCCGCGCATGATGAGAAGTGCTATACAGCTTATATCTTCAAACTGGCCTTATTGGAATAGGACGGAAGGTGCAGATCACTTTTTTGTGGTACCTCATGATTTTGGAGCATGCTTTCATTACCTGGTAAGAAAATGATTAGACTCCCTTTATAAGTGAACGCAAGATGGAGGAAATTATTCGTAGTTGATTTTTTTTTTGTTGGAAAAAAGTCTAGCCAGAAGGGTAGACCTTGTTGGGAGTGAGAGTATTTACAGAGCGTCTACCAACAAGGGCTAAAATTTAATAGTAGGAGTGAACCTCTGATCATCCTTTTGAGAATTTTGAGCAAGGAGGCGTGAAAGTAAAATCATACTTCGTATTTCTTATGGTAGTCTTCTTATCTGTGTTTTTGCAGGAAGAGAAAGCCATCGAGAGAGGAATTCTGCCCTTGCTCCAGCGTGCTACCTTGGTTCAAACTTTTGGGCAACGAAATCATGTTTGCTTGAAAGATAATTCTATTACAATTCCTCCTTATGCTCCTCCACAGAAGATGCAAGCTCATTTGATCCCTCCAGACACCCCTCGGTCCATTTTTGTTTACTTCCGTGGACTCTTTTATGATGTGGGGAATGACCCTGAAGGAGGCTATTATGCAAGGTATGCTCTCTCCATCCTATCTTATGACAAGCGATATTTCGCGTAATCGAAGAGCTTCTTTTGCTTGGTCGAACCTGCTATTTTGTAAGTCCTTGTGTATGATCCTATTGCGGAAACCCAAGATATATGCACCTCCATAAAAAATCTTGATGGATGCAATTAGATCTTCATATCAAATTCTCTAACGAGAGAGTGTCATGATAAGATTAGCATGAAACCGCATTTCCTAGAAATTTAAGTGACCTCATATCCTCGTATATATTATTTCCTCCCTTCAAATCTAAACACCCCCTGGGCCCGTCCCACATTTTTTTGGTGAGAGAGATTAGAATTTATGGGGTATTTGCATATGAAGAGATTTAAAGGGACTCAAGGGCGGAAGTAAACCTTTGTCATATTTTTGATCCTTAATATTGGTGGTGACCTTTTAGTTTAGTATTCTTAGTAAACCTTTGTCATATTTTTTGGGACTAATTTATCATGTGATCGTTCTCCTCAGTGGACCATTTTATATCATTAGTAATCGTCTCACCACATTAAATGATTATTCAGTTTCAAGCACAACAAGTCATTATAAGACCATCTCTCAAGAGTCTCACAATTCTTACGTTGTTGTAAATAACTTCATTAAAGTAGTTTACCGATTGATTTTGAAACTTTATTTTCTCCTACATTCAGAGGAGCCCGAGCAGCTGTTTGGGAGAACTTCAAGAACAATCCACTCTTCGACATCTCAACAGAACATCCAACAACATACTATGAGGACATGCAAAGAGCTGTATTTTGCTTGTGCCCACTTGGCTGGGCCCCATGGAGCCCCAGATTAGTTGAAGCCGTCATATTTGGGTGCATTCCCGTCATTATAGCAGATGACATTGTTCTTCCATTTGCAGACGCCATCCCCTGGGAAGACATCGGGTTGTTTGTTGACGAGAAGGACGTCCCCAATTTAGATACCATTTTGACTTCAATCCCTCCCGAAGTCATCTTAAGAAAGCAAAGGTTGTTGGCCAACCCCTCGGTTAAACAAGCAATGTTGTTTCCTCAACCTGTGCAACCAGGTGATGCCTTTCATCAGATCTTGAACGGTCTTGCTCGTAAACTGCCACACGATCCCAGTATATTCTTAAAATCAGGAGAGAAGATCCTTAACTGGACTGCAGGCCCTGTTGCTGACCTAAAACCTTGGTAGAAACTTTATTCTGGTTATAAATTTGTCAAGGAGCTGAATTTTCCCATGTACTTAGTTCCCATGTTTACTGCTGTAAATGAAAATGTGTGATCAGAATGTAACTGTAGTGCAGTAACTTTTTTTGCCGGTATGTGATATACATATACTAGAGTGGTCAAATGCTCAATCAAGTCTTAACCTATACAAACCTCTGAGCTCTGATTGCATTTGGAATGGCTACAAAGTCTGTGTGTTCAATTCTATTAGCTGGGAGCCTACATTGATCGATTCTATTAGCTGGGACTACCTGCATTTTGCGGAACCTCTTTTTTATTGTTGCAGTAGATGAAACTCTTCATTCTTTTGTACTAGTATATATTTGAAGAATAAGCTCATAAAAGAATAGGGAAATCATATAACGTCAAGTTTCAGAACCACCCTCTCGCATATACATTATGATTCCTACACAGTTATCTCTTCATTGTGTGGGGGTATACCACACCTTTCGCATTACAGAGGCTAGTTGTGCTGGCAATATAAAGGCAAGACCAGCAACCTTATCGACAACTTGAATAACAAAGTCTAGCATAAGACAGTCTCACGACCAAGCTATATAGTACATGTATATTTCTCATTTAATGATATAGTTAATGGTTGGATTGGTCACAAATGCGAATATACGATCATCACGTGTAAGAATCTGGTGGACTCCAGTGAGCCTCATCTAGCTTCAGTTTTCATCAAATCATTCGGCTGACTTCTGAAATTCTCTACATCACTGTCTGAAATTTGATATAAGCAAATGTCCTTATGCAATGGTTATTTTAAGAGCTTCAATATCAGTGCCGGCTGGCAGCACCATCATAATCACACCCCAATATCGGAGTAATCTCAGGTCGTTATAATGAGCTCGGAGGTGTGGGGTACACGCCATATTAATGTATTAGGAGATTAAATGCGTGATGGATACGGGAAACTTCTATCTTCTTTTGTTTCAAGTCGGGGATATGGATGGGATCACGCGTGTAGAGAACAAAACAGAAATGGGCTTTTTTGTTTAGGCTTGACTCGAGCCTGATTTCCAGGTAGCAGGTATTTATAGCCTGATAATCAGTCTTGTAAAACAAAAGAGCCCTCTATCCTTTTGTCCAAGGCTAAGGGAGTAAGTAAATTAAGAGGAGAATACAAGTCTTTAAAACTAGAAGTAGAGGTGGGCTTGAATTCATAAGGGCCTTCCTTGACTCCCCAAACCTGTGGCATACAAATTACACCAGAACATTATTAATACCTCTACGTTCTGCAATGTCGAGAAACAACCAGATATGCCGACCTCCTAATTAGTGGTAACATACCTGATTTCCACCCTCATCATATCCTCGATCCCAAACGTGTACCTCGTTGTTCTTCAATATTGCCAATTCTGATGTACAGTACGCTGCTCCACTCTATCACATGCAAAAGGACCACTTAATAAAAAGAACAAGAAAGAAGTCTGCTCGAGAGCAAACAAATGTCTTTATCAAGGGTCAGAGTGTAACTAAGCATAAGCTCTGTGAATAAGCCTGGTGAAAGCTCATTATAATGGATAATCAGAGTAACAGACAATTTGATGAACGACAAAGTATGCAGTAGTAGAATCAAGCAGCTGAAACAATCAAACACTTACCCAAGTATTGGGAAAGCCCTCAGGTGGTGTTGTCCCCTCATATAGGCATTTTTTACCACGTTCACAGCGTTTAAGAGGAACTGTTGTCAAATGTTCTGCAATATCCTACAAAATGAATATAAATTAAGAAAACAATGCGGGAGTAGGAGCTTGACTGCGCAAAAGTGATTGGACAACTGAGTAGTGCCTTAATTGAATGCATCTCAATTTGAATTTTTTTTAACCAATCTAATCAATAATGGCCTTAATTCCATTCATTTGAGGAGGCACACGACAAATGAGCAGATAATGGGGTGTTCTCGCGTGGAAGACCATTCCATATAAGGCTTTGTAGAAGACTTGACTGGACAACACCTAAAATAGTACTTACGAAATGGAGCAGCTTGACAAATCAACCAATCATTACAATTTAGTTCGTATCTTAAACTGAGCGAAGTTGAGTTTGAGTTTAAAATCCATATGGAAAAAAAAAACTACTCAAACACATCATCAGACAGGTACGGCTCGATTGAGACAATGTAAAATGATGACAAAGACTCAACAGCAAGATGGTCCAAAACCCTATCATAAGGTAGCTAGTCACACACTCAATCTCTAAGCTTAGTGTTCTCCCTCTATCTTCACGCTTTCTATGCATGATCATGGTGACAAAAGTCCACAACCTGCAGTGCACAAGAGCCTCTGAAGCTTTGTGAAACCGGCCATGACCAATTTATTCTTTGGGTTGCGCTCACTTATCAGTAGAAAATGCATTCCCTGTGTTGTTTCTAAGCTCATTTATTCTTTAGATTATATATAAACTATGCACTATGTTCACTGATTCATAAAGCTAGTTCTCCAAAGACTAACTAACTGAGCCTTGAGTATCATAAATTCATAATTGATGAATGAAAGTTTCAGGTCCAAACCCGTCAGTGTAGATAAAATATAGAAAAGGCTCCCAAAGATGTGCTTGCATTAATACATCATTAATGTAAACTCACGAGGGGAGCTTAATTATACATAACTCTTACGCTTACATTGGTTCCATTAACAAGCATTTAATTCTCAGTTCTCTTTTTTTGGCCTATTTTCACATCTTTGACACAAAACAAAAAACTATGGACTACAATCACACAGAAACATAATGAAAACAAAACTTATGGTGATGCTACTTCCAAATTTCAACTGTATTACCCACTTAAGCAAGTTTTTGACAACATGAAGGTTAAAAACACAATGACATCGAGATCACAAAAAAGTTTGCTACGAGACTTTCATCACATTAGCAACCAAAAATTTGTTGAGTTTGATACAGGATCAAACCCTCAATGCCTAGACATCACGTTACTAATGAATAAAGGACATCTGAAATATAAAATAATCAACTCACCCCAATAACTTCTTCAGGAAGTGGACGCTGATCCTTTGGCCGATCACAGAAGTTTTTGTATTCCTCCATGTCTCTAATGGCATATGTACTCAACTGTTATTACAAAAATTATTGCGTTCTGAGAATCGAGAAATTTCACTTGTATGTGAACAAACTTGATTCTGGTTTTCAGATGAGAGTTTTCAAGAGGGAAAAAAAGCACATATAGCCTGGATTGGTTTAAATGGAACATGATCCCTCTTAAACTTAACAAAACTAGTCTGTATGTTGGTAAGGGCAGACAGAAAGGTCTACTGCAGTTTACGTCTAAACTGAAAGAGACAGACATGAATAAATCAGGCCCACCTCAACATCGCATTTCATCTCCTTCGAACAAGGTTTCACCGTATAAAATCTCTGCAATGCAATGGGAATCGTCTTAGCAATATAAAATATACTTTCTACAGAAACTTATATAAAATTAAAAGACTCGGATAAGAAACTACAAGCATTTCAAACAGCAAGAAACAAAGTTGACTTCACAATAAACTAGGAACATAAAAACTACTCGTACGAAAATAAGAGCATCACAATGTTAAAAAGATTAATAAGAAATATGAAGTGCACCTGCCGAAAGGGTTTCTGAGGAGTTCTCCAGAATGCCTGGGGACAGAACAGGAAATTTTTTCAACAAAGGGCTGTAACTGATGGGCAAAATACTATCACAAACACGAATTATAACTTACCTGTTCGACATATAAAACACTTGAGCCATCCACCATATCAGCAGCAGGGCAAGCGATCATTCTGGAAAAAATACACTTTCAAATCGCTCAATCTGGCAATAGAATGGTCTAGCAACATTTAACAGTCTTAAATTACAGTCCCTAGTGAGTAGTGACAAAACTAGAAAACTTTAAACATTTTTGTATAACGAAGTTTTGCTGCTTATTAGTGATCTCTCTATAGATGCTACGCATTGATCATCCCAATTCGTTTATCCTACCCTTTCTGGTTTGGGATCATTGTTTTTGTAGTTGTTCATCTATGCTTCTTATAGTGTGAAGTAGAAGACGAGAACGTCAATTATACACGCAATTTTCCCAATTGGTCATCCAAGAACAAACTCTCTATATATGAGGCACAATGATAAGGGTTGCACACACATCCAAACCTCTTATCCCGCAACACAATGTGGTTGTTGTTGTCCCCTTTGAACCGCTATTCTAATTGGTGGAATCACATCTATACATACACAATACACAATACACAATACTAATTTGAGGAAGCTATCGCAACGAAATTGAAAGGTGGAGATCATTTCACTTTTTCACTGCTTATCATAACACTAGGATAATGTTGTGTAACAATTCAACAACCCATACTCCCTCCTCCCGATCCTTTGTTTAACTTTGACATTCTTTCAGAAAGATATTTTAATCAAACGTAAACAAATGATGGGGACGGAGGGAGTATAACTTAAAATTCCAACAATACTCACTCTTATCCTTCACCCACCGAAAAATGACATTCCCACAACCTATACTACAGCGACGGAGCACCCCTTAGTTTCGCCACTGCTGTAATACATTACAAATGGAACAATCAGAAAAAAATACCTCAAATTGAAGTAATGATCAGGGTCTCGTGCAGCTTGTTCCCGTGAATTCTACACCAAATTATAAAGCAATAAAATTAAATTATAAAAAAAAAAAACTCCCTCGGTCCTATTCGGGTATTTTAATTAAAGATAAACAAGTGATCGGAAAATAAGGGAATACTTTTTGGCCGGAGAGAGAATTGGTAATGAGACGAGCGTGGTCGCGGCGAGTGGTGGATTTAGTAAGACGACGAATGAAGAGGGCCCCACCAATAACAACTAAAGTTTTAATGAAAAACCCTTTTGCTGTATTCCATCCTTCTCCACCTCCACCTCCATTTTTAGATGATGATGATGGTGATGATGATGATGATGATGTATCTCCTTCTACCATTTTTAGGGGTTAATGGGTAATTAATGGGTGTTGTTTGAATTGTGAGATATTAATGGGAGAAGAGAGTTGCGTTAGGGAGTGGAGTTTGAGAGGATGGGATTCACTGCCTGTGTTTGTGTGCCTATTTGGCAATTACTACTTGGAATGCCGTCGGCTGCAGCTCTCCTGTCAAAATTGACCCGACTTAAAAAATGGCCCGGTATAATTTGAAATAAACCACTTTTAACCTGAACCTTACAGACATTTGAACCCGAAACCACCGAAATGAGCAAGTTGAAACTTGACTGGTAGCGGGTCAACCCGTTAGAATGAAAACAAATAACATTTTGTTGAGGTATTCCTCCATCTATCTATATAATAAAGGACCGCTAGACACGTGACAGTCCCACAATAACTCTCACATTAGCTTTTTTCCGCCTAAGTGCAATCTACAGTTTAATTTAGGCATCTTTTCAACATCTTTTTATATAAAGATCATCTATATCTATATACAACTATATATACTAGACAAAAATACTACCCGGGAATAATCTGAAAAGATTTTATCAATATGGACTCTTTATAATACTAGCCAAAAATAACAATTCACTATAATCAAAGAATGATAATAACCAACATAATTTATTACAATATTTATTTATTAATTATAAAATATTACAATATTGTTAACCCGTTTTAAATTTAGTATTATAAATAAAAACTATTACAATATTGTGATGCACTTTATTGGATTTGCTCACAAGTTTCTTCACACCGATCCTCAAGCAGTTGTGCGAATGGTTTCAGCAACTACTCTGCAAAGGTTAAAGTTGTCAAAATTGCAAGATTTGGTCAATATTTTTGTTTACATTCATGCTGCTATTTTTTTACCTTCTTGTTGATATTTTTAGTTTAAAATTTTTCTGTCTTTTATGTGATGATGATATATAGATTATCAATTTAAAAAAAGAATTGACTAGGTCACTAATTTGTATCTTGGCGAAAGAAAACTTGTTAATAGATCTTTTTAATTTTTTTTATATGAATATGCAACCATGAACAAAATAGTCAATTCGTATGTCTCATACGAAATTATTTATTTTATTTGATTAATTAGTCACTAGTATAGATCCCGCGCAATGCGCGGTATATAAAGTTTTTATTTTTTGTTAATTTGTTATTTAAAATTTTCACTTCATTAATATTTAGTATTTCATTCCATTATTTTTTTATATGAAAAAAAAATGGAAAACTAATCAAATAGAATTAAGTTAAGTTGTGATTTTTTTAATGAATTTTTTTTTTGTCACGAAACTAATAATAAGCACGTGTCAAGTTATTCTCTACGGTAATAATTATTTCATTACTGAAAAATTTAGTAATTTATAGTTTATAATTTAATACCAATTTTATTTT
>VHZZ01005035.1:23322-37421 GCA_009801015.1 Silene noctiflora
AGGAATTAAAAAAGATAAACAAGTGATCAGTAATGATCATTTGTTTACCCCTGTTAAAATACCCTAGGAATTAAAAAAGATAAACAAGTGATCAGGATGGAGGGAGTATCTCGTTTTACTTCATTTGTTGGCTGTAGCAATTATTTTGCCAAATTATGCTCTATTTTAATCGAATCACATATGTGTACAGCAAATTCTCAAATTGGTCGTATTACGAATTGGGTATAATCCTGAATGTTAGACTCTAAAACTTGAAAAACAAAACATGATCTGTTATATTTGGCATTCATGTCAACTGATCTCCTATCTATAATCTGGTTGTTGGTTGTTTGTTGTCGGTTGCCGGTTGCTGTTGCTTATTTGCTTCTAGGTTCTTACTACACACCAGTAGGCAGTACACCCTTGCAATGCTGAATGATGTTGGTATCAGGGGAAATAGACAATAGACGAGTAATGCAATAGGATAAACTCGAAAAAAAAACCAAAATTTCCAACTTATTTACATTGTCCGTCCAGGCTAGATCTCCTTAGCTCCACACTGATTGTACAGTGATCACGTATTCTAATATTTGACGCATTACGTAATCTGTACAACAGTAATGTTATTGTCATGCTTAGGTAGAGTATAGAGTTGTCGTGGGATATGTATACATCTGCAGTATGAGTGCCATGTCAACTGACCGGTGCTTATTGCCTTCATTTCCTTGGTTCACACCTTTAATTGGATCTTGCACTGATTTTGACTCTGAATGATGCTGTAGGGGTAAAGATGTGAGCATTGAGAACCTTCATCAGGGTTTTACTCACATCTTCGAGTCAACATTTGAGAGCACTGAAGCCATTGCAGAGTATATTAAGCACGAAAAGCATGTTCTATTTGCAAATCTCTTCCTTGGTCACTTGGAAAAGGTTCTCGTTATCGATTTCAAACCCACTTCTGTTTCCCATTGAATGACCTGAAGATGGGGTTCCTGTTATTTACATGTATTGGTGTATTCGGCAATTCGAAGAGTGTGGCACTTTTGTTATTTACATGTATTGGGCAATCCGAAGAGTGTTGCACTTCTGTTATTTACGTACGTTTGTAACTTACCTCCTTCAAGTAAAAATAAAAACCACTTCCGCTCTAATACTGTGCTGAGATGGTTGTTGGTTCAAACTTGACTATGGTGATATAACTCCTGGCCTCATCCTGTTCGGATTATGGAGCATTGTACTTCATAACTTGACTAGTTATTTAAAAAGTAGACGCGTAACTTAGGCTTTACACTTACGTTTACGCTGTACGCTTAAATGGTATATTCAGATATCAGACCTATAAGCTGTTCACTGAATCGTCAGTATGCATTGATGATGGAACTTCTTATAGGATGGCTGTTTACACTTCCTTTTTAATACTGTGCTAAGATGGTTGTTGGTTCAAACTCTCTATAGGTGTTGTTCATGGAACCATGATATGCACCAATTTGTTAATCCATCATCAGTATGTTGGTGCAAGGTTTAAACATTGGATACGGATTCGACTCATCTTGACTTAACTTATCAGTTGATTCGAAACGTATAGGTAGACTGTTCATATGTCTAACAATCTTCGTTAAAAGATGAATTTGAATGAAATCAGATTGTTTTATATAGAAACATTCAACAAAACTGTACCTAAAAAGGAACTGAATATTCCGATTTCAATACAAATTAACTCAAAGATAAAGAAACCAAAGGAGTACGAAAACTCGGAACCATCTTCAATAACCCTTCGCCATTCCCAATGACGGCTTCCACGCACTTAGACTCCGCCTCTGACTTTGCTGCTTGTGCCATGGACAGCTTATACAACAACTTGAGATCAGCCTTCTTGTTCTTCTTCCACAATGTCTTTACAATCTCATATGTAGCTGAACCTTTTTGGTTGATCTTTCCGTTACTTTCAGCAGCTGATGACACAAGCTCGGACACAAGAATGTTGACAGTACTAACATGGTTGTCCGGGAAGAACCACTTGCGACGATTGAATACTTGAAAGCGGAGATAATCAGATTCCACATTCACGTCCTTGAGTTGAAACTTGGCGCTTCCTCTGGCATCAAGCTCTGTCCTATGCTTCTCGAATTTTGAAGAACAACCATGAAACCGTGTTATAATCATGTAGGGTCTCTTGTTCATGTTGATGAAGTTGTTTTTTGGTGAGATTATGCAATTTACTGCAAGTTCCTGTGTTGCAGGTTTCATTATTACTTTGCTGTTTTTGTTTCTTGAGAGGGTTGTGCAAAAACGAAATACTTCGTAAGGAGGGATAGATAGGACTATATATAGGGGCAGAGTGGAAGACTGGGAAACCGAAACAAAGTAGGAATAGGATTACTTATTAAGGGTCAGGCTTAAGAGCTAATCACACAAACTGCTGCACTTGCACGCTTGATTTACTGATGAAATAAGGAAAAACTACTGCATGCTCTAGTAAGAATCCTAACTGAACTTGTATGTATCTGACAAAATAAGAAAACTCAAAACTGTTTCATTCTAGAAGGAAAATAAATTATCTGGAAGTTTGCGGGGATTTTTGCTAGCTCGACTACACGAAAGGTTAGTAACATAAACCTAATGCAGCGACGGAAACCCGGAAATATGTTTGCTGAAAAAGAACTTTTTCCAACTTCTGAAAATCGTAAGCATTTGGTTACAGCACCAAGCACTGTCGTCGAGATACACACAGGAAAGACTTGCTCATAGTTACTTCATCATTGATAGTCAGCCTATTATATTGTTCATCACTTACTAAAATAAGAAAACATCATAAGAAAACATCAAGAGTATTGGCAATGTATGATATAAGTTATAGAAGCCAAAACTAATCATAGTCTTAGACTCGTAGCTTGTTGAGCTTTCGGATTATTATCACCACTAGCGTAATTAAGGGATGTAGAGTCAATGCAGGGGTATCCTGCTGCCTCAGGGAATTGCATTAATAACAGAAGCACGCGAACAATTAAGTGGAAGCAACATGATTTCTTATGTTGTACCACTTAAGGAAGGTTTTCTTTGTATTGATGTTACACCATACTATTTCTCAGGTAGATGATGTTGGCAGTTAGGTCTGTTTCAACAGGTAGATGATGATTCAAGCTCCGACAAACGTTCAGATTCGCGTGTTGTAAGTTTGTAACTGCTACTCATCTAAAATTTACAGCTAGGACACAAGAATGATGATATTTAAGGTCGGACATAAAAACAATGAGAGTAAACTGATATTCATCAATTTGAATGAATCACATTGGATTAGAACATTCAATAATAAAATTGTTTTTACAATGGAGCCGAATATTCTGAAAGCAATACAAACTAACTCCTCCAATTAATAGAAAGCAAAGGAGTACGAAGACTCGAAACCATATCATTCCCAATGGTCGCAGCTACGTGCTGTGACTCCACCACTGCCTCGTGTTCTTGTGTCTTGGACAGTTTGAACCACAACTTGAGATCGCCCTTGTGTTTCTTGGATGTCTTTCCAAAGTCATACGTTGCTAAACCTACTTGGTTCTTTTGTCTGTCGCTTGTGATAGATGATGACATGAGGTCAGACACGCGAACATAGATATTACCAACTTGCTTCTCACCAAACAACATGCTTTGAATGAATACTTGAAAGCGGAGAAAACCAGATTCAACATTCACGTCCTTGAACTTCAACTTGGCGCTTCCTTTGGCATCAAGGTCTGTGATATGCTTCTCGGAAGCTGAAGAATAATGGTCATGGAAGAGTGTTGTAATCATGTGGGATGTCTTCTTAATCTTTTTGCGATTTTTTTCAAACAAAACGTGGCAATCTATTGCAAGTTCATAAGTTGTAGACTCCATTATTATTTCTTTCTTTGTTTTTTTGTTGTTGCAATGAATTGAATGAATCCTTGAAGGGTGATAGTTGAACAAATATATAAGTATGGAAGGTTTCGGGAAGCCGAAACAATGTAGGAATAGGATTTCTGAGTCATGGTTAAACCCAAATTATACAATGGATTAACGTGTATATGTAAATAGAACTTCCACTGAAGATCTTTTTTTTTTTTTCTTTTTTTGGCAAAGTTCAAGAAATGTTTACATTAAAAACGCTCTTTTGGCTAGACCATGAACAACCTTAGTCAAAGATCTAGGTAGAAAACTAAAAGACAAACAATGAAAGGACGGACACAACGCTAAGATATCGCCCAACGTCCCCTTAATCAAATGATGCTCTGCTTCGCTTCCTGCAATCTGACACAACAAATTAAGACAATCACTAAGAATATGAATTAAGATGAAGAACTTGTCGCGCCTTTGCCCATCCCAAAACATGTAGGACTCCTAAAGCATCGGCTTGCAAAGCTGATTCCGCATTAATCTTTACCCTACCCTAAAAATTACAGTACTATCCTCGTCGTAAACAACCCAACCAATAAAAGCCTCTAAGGACCGATGCCAACCCGCATCCACTTTTATCCTTGTGCTCCAACATTGACATGACCCTCAACCACATAAAAGAAATACCCACTCCGGAACCAACTATGACACCCTTCCTCTCTATCCCAACTCTATCCCCTCCCAGCATCCTTCGGACGAATTTTGTCATCCCCAACCTCACGAGCCAAAGTCATCGTTTTTGTCCACAGACTAAAGAACCACATTTGACAGAAAACCCCTCCGTTAAACCGTATAAAATTCCGCAGAAGCCATATAAGCCATAAAGTTACAATAAATTGTAGTATCCGATCATTAGCACCTTGTAGCGTGCCAAGATATCTTATCCAATTAACCACCCAGTCTCCAATACGAAAGCCATCATCATGGTCAACATTAATGCCCATCTCTGAGCATTTCCAAATTCATTTTGAAACAGGACAGTCCCTAAACAAATGCTCAGGAGACTCCAGATGCCTATCCTCAGCCAAGCAAAGACAACACCCGCACAATTGAATATTCCGTCGAGCAAAACCACTACCAACCAGTAGCGTATCCGTGATGACTTTCCGCAAGAAAAACTTCCACGTATGCGGTCCCGGTAACCTCCATAGTTTTGGTCTGCAAAATTGTCGCCCACGAGTGCTTATCCTCGTTTTGTCCTTATGCGATCCATGCTTGCTCACGAACAAGTCAAAACTAATACCATATCCACTCTTGACAGAGTACTCTCCATCGTTTGTATGTCGCCAATAAATAACATCTCTTTCTTAGGAAAAACAACATGGCATAGCCAAAATATGATTAGCGTACCGTTCTTGAAAAAGGAAAGTAATAACTCTTTATTCCAAATGCCACTTTCCAATTTTAGATCCCTAATACACATATTCCTTAACTAGCTAAACTCATTGGTCAACAAATTTGGCTTTGGTTCAGGGCGTTCACCTCCCACCCAAGGCGTGTCCCAAACATCTAAAGTAGAACCGATAGCCGGTGTCATGCCAACATGCTCTTGAAGCAGATTGAACCCATGCATGATACTCATAGTCCCCCACGACCAGTGTCCATAACCCTTTCCAAAGCATCTAAAAGTAAGACAATTACCATCCTTTCCCATCAGTTTTCAGCGAAACACTGCACAGGAAAAAAGATTATGTATTTGACATTAACTTCCAAGCATGTTTAGCCAGCAGCGCCTGATTCAAACACTCAATGTTACGAATTCCAAGTCCGCCATAACTCTTGGAGAGGCTAAGAAAAATTCCGGAACACCAATGGATCGTTTTACCCATTCTACATCCAGCCTACGATGAAATAAGTCTCGTAACATTTTCCACAAGATCACTAAATAATTCCTTTTTTGATGACTGAAACTCCGTCGACAGCCCTAAATACTTGCCAATTCCCTTTTTGTTTCGGATTTTAAACGTTTTTAAACACCATTAGACTTTAACCATCTTCGTCCCCGGACTAAAGAGAATCCCAGATTTTCCTTCATTTAAGACTTGTCCCGACACTTCACAGTAATCATCTAAAATTCGTCTTAAGTGATGGATAGATCTTTGATTAACATGAAGGAAAAAGATGAAGTCATCCGCAAAGAACAAATGGGTCAAAGGAGTCACCCCTTGAGTCAGACGGATATCCTTTAGGTTACCCAACTCTTGTTCGTGTATCACACTCGAAGATAAAACTGCCGTACACAACACAGACAAAAAAGGGGACAAAGGATCACCCTACCTTAACCCACACCTAGAATGAAATTGTGGCAGAGGAGCGCCATTAAGAAGCACTTCATAAGAGACAATCGTCACACAACCCATAATAAGTTTGATTAGCCTTTCCTGAAAATCAAATTTACATAACACCATCTGAAGAAAATCCCATCTTACTCGGTTATATGCCTTACTTAAGTCCGCTTTGAAAGCAAATTTCCTAAGCGTGCCCCTTTTGTATGAATTAATTTTGTAACACCCCCACATACACCAAGGTGCCTTACCAAGACCACCCTAACATATGAAGATGTTACCATCTCGGTTGCCTGAGGTACAGTATATCAAAAGTGACCATCAAGAAACAACATTTAAAGTAAACAGTTTAAGTCATACATCTCAAAACCGAAAACTCCAAAGTACGATAAAACCGTCTCAAGACAAAACTACTGAAAACCAAAACCATTATAGAACTACAACGGAAGACTAGCTAGACGTCTGATGACTCCATCCTGTCCAAGCCTCGCGAGCTATCCCAAAGCATATCTGCTAGACACTGCTCACCATCCCCAAATGGATCACCACAGTTTTTAAAGCACATACACGGGGTCAGTTATTGAATAAACAAAATAAGAATCATACGCAAACCATACATCACATACCAACCATACAACACATTCCCCAAACTCCACATCATACCGAACACCTGACCACGCACTAAATGTGTAGTCCTGCCAGATTACCCATTGCAACAGGTAATCCACTCCACCAATGGGGACCGCAGCCTTACCACCTAAGCCCCGCTCAAAACCATAGAGCGAATAACCCAATGATAATTAATTTGCACATCCCCCTTGTGACGGGAACCACAAGGGGCGAACAAGGGCGTGAAGCCATTCCCGAAAATGACTCCACTCAGCCGAGGGAGCACCTCACGAACCCCATACAATCAACAAAAATTCCACAATATTGATAAACATGCCAATATCAAGAATGTAATTATCATCACAATACAATCATGTTATCACATCATCTAAATCATTTACACAGTAACCGAGTAGGGAAACCCTACCCGAGACGGAAATCGCCACATAAGCACGGGAATGATAAAAAAGCCTCCTTAACGAAGTCATCATCTATACAATAAAAATGAAATTACGATCTATGCAACAATTAACCCCCAAAATCCCTAATTACTCAATTTAGGGTTTAGACAAAACCCAAAAGACCGACATAAAAATAATATGCCGATCTTACCCAAACGATGATGAACGCAACGGTACGAAAAGCCCCAAAAGTTATGAACTTTAGCCCTTGATTTGATAGCAAAGAGAGAAGAGGATCTACGTTGCTTGAGTTTTCTTTTGTGAAAGTTTTGTAAAATGAATGTTTAACCAAGACTGTCGATGTATTATAAAACGAAATCTCTCCTTTCTTTAAAATCAAACCGGGCGCAAAACCCGTAAAAGCACATACACTCGATCGAGTAACTAACGTACTCGATCGAGTTTACCCAACTCGGTTGAGTACCTAAGAAACAGAAACTCTCCAGACCTGATTATAACTTACTCGATAGAGTATCCATAGACTAAAATCCGAGGTATTACAAATATTGTGAATTGCTTCATGTGTAAGTAAAATATTATCACTAATATGTCTCATCGGCACAAAAACATTTCAAAAATCACCCACCATCGATCCCTTAATATGTCCAAGGCGATATGTAATACATTTTGTGACCACCCTCATAAAAACATTGCAAAGACTAATAGGGCGATAATCAGTAACTCCTTCTGGGTTATCACACTTTGGGATTAGAGAAATAAACGTGCGATTAACTTCACGTAAGACGACTCCTGAATTCAAAATGGAGAGCGAAACTTTAGTAAAATCATTTTTAATAAAACTCCAGCATTTATGATAGAAGACTGTTGGTACCCCATCCGGTTCCGGAGATTTAAGGGCCCCCATTTGAAATACCGCTGTTCGGACCTCCTGTGCAGTAAAAGACTTACTAAAAAATCCGCATCATCCGCCGTCATCCGTCTGGTTATGGTATTAAGCAATTGCTTTACCTTTGTTGGTGCGCACTCAGCCCCTGCACCACTAATCGGAGTATACAATTGTTGAATAGTACGTTGAAACTCTGCCCCAATTAAACTTTGATCATAAAGCCAGCTTCCATCCTCCCCCTTAATCTTATGTATAAAATTACGACAAGCTCGTCCTTTAACCCAATTAAAAAAAATATCTTGTGCATGTGTCACCATCAACCATCCATTTTATCTTAGCGCGCTGCTTCCAGAAGATAGCCGTAGCCGAGGCAAACTGACGCACTTCCTTATTGACCTGCGAATACATATCACCGTTCCCCTCATATATTGCCATATTCATGCCTTGTTCAAGTCGTTTATCAAAATCTTCCCCTTTTAGCATCCATTCTTTTCGTTTAGAAAGAGCTAGCCCGACCAAGTTTCCTAGCAAGCTGAAACGATGACGATCCTTCATCATGTACAAACCAAACCCCATGTATTACTTGAATTCAACCCTCATGTTCAAGCGCCCATGCATCCATTTAATATGGCTTTAGATTTGTTATTCTTGTAAGATTCAAATCAAACTCAATAGGTGCATGATTCAAAATTTGAATTGGGTAATGTTTAATACCCGTATTAGGAAAATGGCTAAACCAAGTACTTGACGCCATAGCCTTATCAATCCGTTCATACACTCGTCCTAAATCTCGTCAATTATTTCACCATGTAAAATGTGACCCTTTGAAAGGAATGTCAATCAAGTCATTACGCATATGCCATTCATTAAAATCCGTTGCACCACAAATTGGTCCAACATTTCGACTAAACTTGTAACATGCATAGTCCATCACCCACAATTAGAAAAGAATACTCCAACTTCTCAAACCACTCCTCAAGCTCCATAAGAACTGTCAAACGAGAACTAATATTTGGAGCTCCATAAAATAAAAAAGATACCACAAAAGTCCATCATATTTTTATACTAAAAGGATTACAAAATGCATAGAATACATTACAAAACGAATTTTTGTCTCCTTACGCCATTCAACCCATAGCCCTCCCGAGGCACCTATGGCATCCACACCAACACCTTTAACAAGCCCAAAAATTCTAAACTTAGGAGTAATAAAATCTACATTACATTTAGTTTCGATTAAAAAAACAAAGTCATAATACATATTATTCAAAAGCGCTCTAAGTTTAGGAATTGTAGGAGTGAGCGCATTGTTGAGACCCCTATAATTCCAAATAAGACCAATCATTCCTCTTGAGGAGGTTGTGAATAGGGTTGAGTAGAACCGGGTACCCGACCCAGTTTTGGAAACCGTTTCGGTACCCGGTTTCAAAAATATTAGATTTCTTAAAACCGAAACCGCACCTCTTTAATCCGGTTAACCGGATTTTATGGATTTTTCGAACCAGATCCGAAAATCGGTTAACCCGAACCGGTTTTCTAACCCGGTTTTAGTTTGATTTGTACATGAATCTTTTGAAATAAGTCAAGAAAACTAGATAAACAAAAGAATAAGATCTAGAAAGGGTCAAATATATAAACTTGAATAGATGAAATCTTGAGATTTGATAAACAAATAGTGTAGATCTAGAATTTTGGGTTTGTTTTGAGATATGAAAGAGAAAAGGTGAGAGGCAGAGAGATGAATGAAACAAGGTTTTGAGATTTTGGGCCTTAGTGTGCTTATTTGTTTATGTTTTTCAGAGAAAAAGTTAATTCAGTTATAAAAGCGGTCTCCGGTTTGGTTTTATTTGGACCCGCATCCGAACCGCTTTTGAACTTAAAAAATCGGTTCGGTCACCTAAACCGGAAATAACCCGAATATTCGGTCTCCATTATTCGGTTTTCAGTCTGGTTTCGATTTAAAAATGCGGTTCGGATTTTCTTGCTTAGCCCTAGTTGTAAAGGCCCAACTTCCGCAAAGCTATCAACACGGTTATCATCAGATGAAGCACTTGATTCCTCATCATTGTTATCAACCACTGTCACTCGAAATCTACGACCACATCCCTGTTCAGCTTGTTTCTTTTTCTACATGTCTAAGCATGGTTTTTTTTGCCAAGTGTAGCAAGTAAGTCTTAGCATGAGCAATAGAAGAGCAAACCCCCTCTGGAAACAGATCCTTACTTGTCTCAGTGCAGCATTTTCTCTTTCTTGCCCTTATAACAACGTCCTTATTAAGCCCATCAAACTCAGCAGCACAATATGGGTCAGCAAGACCCATAAAACCATCTGAAATACTTATATTCTTCATACTTTCGCTATTCAAAGCAGCCTGCACCTTAGACCTTTGACCAGCTTCAAGAATCTAGAAGAAACCACCCTCCATCCTTCGTGCACCACCCCTTGGAGCATAGACCAAATCCCCCTGACTTGTGTGGTCAACACCAGCAGCCTCAGCAAGAACCTTGTGCTCCCCCACACTAGTAGGCAAATCAGCATCTAGATTAGTAGCATTACCCCTGAAAAGGACCTCCAAAGGTACAAGGGCAGATGATCCCTCCTTAATCTCAGGACCCACACGAGCAATAGAAGAAGATGTTAAGTTAATAGGGATAGAGCAAACCAAAACGAAAGGATTTTGTCAGCATTTAAAACGATTATAATAGACAAAACTCCAGGACCATATGCATGTTAGAAATCAGAATTAAACATAAATAAAGAGGGCAATCAAATTACCTCGCAGCAGAATAAATCCGTGAGCAATAATATCCAGCAGTATAAGAAAATAAGAACCAGATCTGAATAACCCAAAGATCACTCCAATTGTAGTGCCTCCACTAATATCCACACGTATGAATAGGAGATGCGATTTGTATGCTAGTACAAATGGTAGGGTTTATTAAAACTCACAGAGAGAATATGATCATTAAACCGACTCCCATATATCTCTATATATAGGGGAGTAATAACTCAATTTCCTAATCAAACCCTTACCTTAATCGCAGCTGGGCCTAATCTAATTAGAGCCCTATTTCCATGTAAATAAGAAACACCATATTCATCTTGTGTGTGACCCAATGGGCCCGTTTAATTCTACATGAAGCTTTAAACTCATTTAAGATTTGGTCCGTAAGCGGCTTCTAGCAAAACGTTACGGTTACAAAGAATATAAACTGGGTTACCTTAATTGGACTCTAGACATAAATCCGACAGTCTCCCACTTGTACTGTGTCCAATTAAAACCGTCTCTTTGCTTCCATTGTTCCAATCAAGACTAAGGTAAGAAAAGTGTCAACCTTATATGTCCCAATCATTTTTCTCGGATCTCTGAGTTGATTGTCAAAGCAGACGACTGACAATCACCTTGTCTGAGCGTGGCCACGCATTTTACAATCCACACTCTTTGAGAGGCCAAAAACAATAAACTCCCTTCAGTAAGGAAGGAACAAATCCCATATTGTCTAACCACATCCTATCACATGATCCATAATAAGTCCAACCATTGCCGTTATTGCCACCAGTCACGGCTGACATTTGACAATGTCAAAACAAATTACTTAGCATGTACAGAATAGTGAAAACTCAGGTCTAAAAACGGTATATTCACTATTAATTAGTGATAAGAAACTTTACTGACATTAAGCGAATCCTTAGTAAAGTTCTTAACGGGTCTGTCTAATATATGTTCTCTAACATGTATCTATATGCCTGGTTTGATATCCCAATATTAGGACTTAAGGAACTTAGTCAYYAACCAGCTCATATACTAATCATATTAGGCATTCAAGTGTTCCAATTTAATGCCCTGATTAGWGACTATAAYAGAAAACATCATCCAAATAGAGTTCCAAAACMAAGTCACGTACTTAGTGATCTATTTMATCAATRTAGACTATTKKGGAACAAACATTYAATTAAACAATAAAATGAATAAAATCAAATAATAAWTTTATTGAATAAATGAAGTAAATGTTACATATAGCCAATTAAACATGTCAAATAAACTCCCACTAAAACAAAGATCTCATAATAGGACTAAGACCACTAGTTAATGCATCCTAGACCAATGGCAGCTCTATGACTCTCATGCTTAGACTGCGGGAGAGGCTTTGTTAAGGGATCTACAACATTTGCATCAGTCGGTACTCTGCATATCTTAACATCACCTCTATCAATAATCTCTCTGATAAAGTGATATCTTCTCTCTATGTGTTCGGATTTTTGATGTGATCTCGGTTCCTTAGCTTGTGCAATAGCACCATTATTATCAGAATAAACATCTATGGGGCTAGAAATGCTAGGAATCACTCCAAGTTCACAAACAAATGTCCGAATCCAAACAGCTTTCTTTGTTGCTTCTGAAGCAGCAATATACTCAGCCTCTGTTGTAAAATTAGCCACAGTATCCTGTTTGGAACTCTTTCAGCTAACAGCTCCACCATTTAGGAAGAATACATATCCAGATTAAGATCGAGAATCATCTCTATCAGTCTGAAAACTAGCATTGGTGTAACCACTTACAACGATCTCTTCATCTCCACCAAATACCAAGAACATATCCTTAGTTCTCTTAAGATACTTTAGGATATTCTTTGTAGCTGTCCAATGACCTTCACTGGGATTATTTTGGTATCTACTCGTCATAATCAATGCACAAGCTACATCATGACGAGCGCATAACATGGCATACATGATAGAACCTATGGCGGAAGCATAAGAAGTCTTACTTATGTGCTCTTTCTCATCAGGTGTCGAAGTACTCCGAGTCTTGGTAAGACTAATGCCATGAGATATAGGCAAGAAAGCTTTCTTGGAGTCAGTAATGCTAACCGCCGAATCACCTTATGTATATAAGTACTTTGACTCAGACCAATAAGTCTATTAGGTCTATCTATATATATCCTAATGCCCAAGATGTAAGCTGCATCACCCATGTCCTTCATGGAAAAACAACTTCCAAGCCAGTCTTTAACGGACTGTAGCATTGGAATGTCATTTCCCATTAGGAGAAAGTGATCGACATAAAGAACCAGAAATGCAACTGCACTCCTACTATTCTTCTTGTACACACATGATTCTTCTTCATTTATAAGGAAACCAAACTCTTTAATTGCCTGATTAAAACGAAGATTCCAACTCCGAGATGCTTGCTTCAATCCATAAATGGACCGTTAAAGCTTGCAAATCTTCCCAGCATGTGTTGTGAAACCTTCAAGTTGTGTCATGTACACATCCTCTTGCATATTTCCATTAAGGAAAGCTGTTTTCACATCCATTTGCCAAATTTCATAATCATAAAATGCAGCAATTGCTAGGAGAATCCGAATGGATTTAAGCATCGCTACTAGAGAATAGGTTTCATCATAATCAATACCATGAATTTGCTTGAAACCTTTAGTTACTAGTAGCGCCTTATATATATCCACATTTCCATCTAT
Source organism: Silene noctiflora (assembly GCA_009801015.1). Lineage (NCBI taxonomy): Eukaryota > Viridiplantae > Streptophyta > Magnoliopsida > Caryophyllales > Caryophyllaceae > Silene > Silene noctiflora. The sequence goes on from VHZZ01005035.1 coordinate 36,893, forward strand.
GTCAATCTTCTTTTTGAAGACCCATTTACACTCCATGGTTTTAACACCACAGGGTGGATTTACCAAAGTTCATACTTAGTTATGGTACATGGATTCCATTTCGGATTTCATGGCCTCAAGCCATTTTTCGGAGTCAGAGTCCATCATTGCTTCTTTATATGACCTTTGCTCATCATTCTCTACCAAAAGTAGATCACGATACTCAGTCACTAAGAACCCATATCTCACGGGATCCTTACCAAAATTAGATCTCTCAGATCTACGTAGGGCGGGTTCCACAGGAGTAGAAACTACAACTCTTTGTAAATCTAAACATTGTTCCTCCTCATTAGGTGGAGGAATGTCCTATGTCTCTCGAATTTCTTCGAGATCAATTCTACTCCCATTGGTTCCTTTGGAAAAAAAATCTTTTTCCAAAAAGACACCATACCGACCTACAAACACTTTGCCCTCAGATGGGTTGTAGAAATAGTACCCTTTAGTCTCCTTAGGATACCCTACAAAGAAGCATTTGTCGGATTTGGTACCA